>CAUYPK010039155.1:0-33046 GCA_963574355.1 Loris lydekkerianus | reverse complement strand
TTGCTGAAACATTTGAGACTGTCTTTTTACCTGGCTTTTCAAGGTGCTCAATTTTTGCTTGCATAGTTCAGTACCTTTGGGTAATTCCTTGTCAATATTAGCATGGAGAGTGCTAAAATGATGCTGAAGATTTGAAGCCTTAAAATGTGATATCATAGTATTGCATATTAAACACAGCGCTTTCCCATTCCATTCAATAAAGAAGAAAGCATCTTCCCATTCTTCCAAAAATGTCCTGTGTTCATCTTCATATTTTCGTTTTGCTTTGCATTTTGCCATTTTGAGTGAGGGTAAAAATCCTGCAGTGATGGTGAGGGTGTGCTGCGTCCTCCACACTAAGAACTAACGGCAAGATGTGACACAACATGTGATACACGGGTCCTCCCGCTCGCTGGCCCGTGCAGTTGTTTCCAAGGGATGGGAGATGGGATGACGCAGCCTGGGGGCGGGACTACACGCTCAGAGATCTTTCCTCAGAGGTCCCTCCTCAGAAGCAGCATAACAAAATCCAAACTTGGCAAAGACCCACAGTATAAAAAATAATGATAAGAGGCAAAGAGCCGCATTCATTTTGGCCGGGAGCCGCATGCGGCTCGAGAGCCTCGTGTTCACCACCCCTGTTCTAAGGCAAATGCTCACCTCACCATTAAATGTATGAATTTTGGGTGGGCTTTGGAGGAACTCCCTCATTTTCCTTCTTCATGTAGGAACAAAAGTGCTAGTCTAGTTGTGTTCCACGGGTGTATTTCTACCCCCCAAAGAGGCTTCTCCCCGATCTGTGTCAAGGCACCAAAATGAGAGGTCAAAGACCAAAATAAAAATGATTCTAAGATGTGAAACAAAAGGAAAATGGAATCCAGCTTCTGTGTGGGCAACATTGGCTTTTATTTCCACCCTGGTGAGGGTGAGCTGAGTTCCAGAAGGAAATCAGCAATCAGCATGCGGAAAAAGATGGATGGGTCTTTTAAAGATCAGAAAGGTGGGTGGTTGACCCATTCACCATTTTTGGGTGGGACAACCATCAGAAGGGCTGGGTTGGTTCTTTTTGGGTGGCTCCGCTCTATTTGAGAGGGTCCCAACATTTGATTCTATCAATCCCCATTGGTAAATATTTGCTTTTTCAATTTAATCTATCCTAAGGTTCATTATTATTTTCCCAATAGTCTTAGTCACACAAATACACATCATTTTTATATTCACATGTTACTGAAACCTCTGCAAGTTCATTTAAAGTTGGCCAGAAATAAAGAATGAATGTTTGTTAAAGAACAGTGAATGAAGAAAAAAAATAAAGTACAAAGCTTCTGAAGCTGATGATTGCCCAGCCAGCTTTGAATCTGTTAATTTGAAATTTAGGAACAATATATGCATAATTTTTTTTTGATTTTTGAGTATGGTGTTATTTATTCCTTTGAAAATTGCACAACTGTATATCTTGTCAAAGTGAATTATTTTAGCTCCTTTTAAATTAGATGCTTTGTGTATCCTCAAAGAGAATATCTTACTAAATATCTCTGACTTTATTTTGGTGTCTTCATATTATAATTTTGTTTATACTGACATGAAAAGAAAAAAATCCATTCTAATTATTTCAGGGGAGCATATAGTTAGTGGAAAAAGAGAAATAAAAACAGAAAAATTCTATTTATTCTTGCATTTTTAAGGGAATTCATACTGGCTCCAATTTTTCTTTCTTTCTGACATACTGCTTCCCTTTATATTTTTATGCAATATAGTAGTTTAGTAGAAAATGTTTAAGTCCATTTTTTTTATTCCCTAGATTAGCTTTATATATTGTCATAAAAATGAAATAAACATGCTGAGATATGGTTTTTGTTCTTAAAAACAATAAAAATTGAAAGCAAAAATCTAATTTTATGTATGGCTTTTAATATATTGAGGTATGTTCCATTTATGTCTAGTTTGTTGAGGCTTTTTTATCATGAAGGGGTGCTGGATTGCATTGAATGCTTTTTCCGCATCTATATAGATGATTGTACAGTTTTGTTTTCAATTCTGTTTGTGTGGTGAATCACATTTGCTGTTTTGCATATGTTGAACCATTTTACGTTCCTAGAATGATAACAGTGAATTCTCTTTTTTATGTGCTGTTGGAATCAGTTTGTTAGTCTTTGGTTGAGAATTTTTGTATCTGTTTACATAAGAAATATTGATCTGTATTTTCTATTTATTTTGTGTCCTTTCCCAGCTTTGATGTTAGAGTGAGACTGACATCATTGTGTGAGTCAGGGAGGATTCCCTTCTTCTCCATATTATGGAACTGTTTCAGTAGGATAGATGTCAAATCTCCACTGTAGATCTTGTAGAATTCAGCTGCGGATTCATTCACCTAGTCCTAGGCTTTTTATGTTGAGATATTTTTTATTACTGCTTCAATCTCACTATAGTCCCATAGCCAAAATCACTTTGAATGGGAAAAGGTTGAAAGTATTTTTCTGAAGAACAGTAACAACATAGTACTAGAAGTCCTAACCAGAGCAATCAGGCAAGCACTAAAATAAATAAGGGCATCTAAATCAGAAAAGAGGAGGTCAAACTATACATGCTTGTGGCCAATATAATCTTATATTTAGAAAATCCTGAAGACTCCTCTAAAAGGCTCCTACAATTATTTTTAAAAATTCAATAAAATCTCAGTTTATAAAATTAGTGTACACAAATCAATAGCATTTCTTTACACTAAAAAAAGTCAGGTCAAGAGTTAAATCATAAATTCAGTACCATTTAAAATAGCTGCAAAGATTGATATCTGAAACTAAGTGGTCTGGTTGTCTGTGGTGGTGAACGCTTCTGATTCCAGCTACGTAGGAGGCTGAGGCAGGAGGACTGCTTTAACACAGAGTTTAAGGACAGCCTGGGCAACATCTCATCTCTTAAAAAAAAAAAAATCTTAATTTAAATTGATGACAGAATCTGTGCAATTAACATCTCTGCTATTTGGATTTCATGCATAAGATGATTTAGATATGAGTACCAAAAAAATTAAAATAAAGACTTTTGGTAAGCGTGAAAAAAAAAAAAAAAATAGCTGCAAAGATTACATGCCTAGGAATATCATTAACCAAGGAGCTAAAAGATCTCTATAAGAAGAAAGGCAAAACACTAGTGAAAGAAATCAAATGACACAAATGAAGGGAAAAATATCCCATGCTCATGGACAAACTAATACTGTTAAAAAGTCTATACTGCTCAAAATGATTTGCAAATTTAATGCAACTCTGATCAAAATACCATTATCATTTTTCACAGAATTAGAAAAATAACCTTAAATTTCACATGGAATTAAATAAGAGCTTGAATACCAAAAGTAATTTAAAGCAACATGAACAAATATAAAGGCATCAAATTAACTGACTTCAAACTATACTACAAGACTATAGTAATCAAATCAGCATGGTATTTGTATAACAATAAACACATAGATCAATGTAACAGAACAGAGAACCCAGAAATAAAATTATATAGCTACAAGCAATTGATTTTCAAAAAGAAAACAAATATGTACATTGTGAAAAAGATGCTCAACTCAATAAATTGGGGTGGAAAAGTTGGATAATCAAATGCACAAGAATGAACTGGATCCTTATCTTTCACCTTATACAAAAATTAACTCAAGGTGATTGCATAATTAAACATAAAAATTGAAACCATACAAATTCTGGGAGAAAATATGGGAAAACCTCTCCTAGAGCTTGAACTAAGCAAAGAATTTGTGACAAAGATTCTAAGATCCCTAAAGCAAATACAGCAACAAAAAATAATGGGATTAAACTAAACAAAAAATGTCTCTACATAGCAAATGAAATAATCAACAGAGTAAATAAACAGCCTATAGAATGGAAGAAAATATTCACAAACTGTACATCCAAAGAAGAACTAATGAAGAACTAATTGTTGAACAATTCAAGCAAATTAGTAGAAAAAAAAAAAAAAAACATTAAAAAGTTGGAAAAACGCATAAACATTTTTTCAAAAGATTATAAACATTCAATAAACACATGAAAAAATGCTTAACATCACTAATCATCAGGGAAATGCAAATTAAAACCACAATGAGATACTCCTTATCTAGTCAAAATGGCCACAAGCAAAAAGTGAAAAAACTATGAATGTAGGCATAGATGTGGTGAAAAGGGAAAACTTAGACACTGTGGGTGGAAATAGAAATTATTACAACTTTTGTGGAAAACATTATGGAGATAACTCAACAAACTAAGTGTCCATCAATTAACTAGTGGATAAAGAAAATGTGGTAAATATCTATAACATGGAGGACTATTCAGCTATAAAAAAAGAATGAAAAAATATCTTTTGCAGCAACTTGGATGGAACTGGACCATTATTCTAAGTGAAGTATGCCAGGAATGGAAAAAGAAATAACACACGGTTTCCTTGTATTAATAGCTTATAAATCAAAAAAAGAATCACTAAAAATTTTGAACTTTTCATTGTCATTGATGCCTATCCACTTTCACAAGACACATATGCTTTCAACTAAGATGCATATTGTAAATATATCCCAACAAAAGCTACATGTATACTTCAACAATACTAGTTTGGAAAGACAGGGCACCATTCTGAGCTGATTTCCTAAGCTCTTCTCCTGTATTGATTTGAATAACAAACATCCCAATCTATCTTCTTTTCTTCTATAGTTATCTTCATCAGTGTCACATTGTGATCCATGGTGATTTCTCAACTGTGTATTTATTAGTACTGAGAAATTTGGTACACATTGCTGTTTTGAACTTTGCTTTAAAGGGTCTAGGACTCTCTATGGGTCTTCAAGAATAACTCCTGTATCTTTTCCTGAACATCTCTGAGTATTTTTGATGGCCACTTGAGTTATTTTATATTCATTCACATTTGAGAAAGGAATACATGAATTATTGATGGAATGACTCTATTAACAAAAAAAAAAAAAAAAAAAAAAAAAAAAAAATTACCTCCCTCTGACTTCTTCTTCTATTTTCAAGTGTAGCTTCCCTCCCAAAGTTCATAGTTAGAATAGTCGTACTAAAAACTCATTTCTATTCATTTAATTGACATTTTATCATTTTAAATATACCATGAAAACCACTTGTATTTTATATACATCATTCCATAATCTACTTTAGTAAAAAAAAAAAAAAAAAAAAAAAAAATTCTATCCATTTAGATTAAACATCAGTATAAAAATAGCTGTGAAAATTGAATAATTAATTAGTATATGATAAAAAGTTATCCTGTTAAAAATAGCCAGTGATTTGGAACATTAAATTCTAAAGTTAACTATAATGTCTCACAAACTTTGTATGGCCTGCCATGATATTGAACAGCTGTTTCTCTCACTGAAACAATAATTTAAGACCTTAAATATTTATTATAGTTCCTTTATGAAAGTTTGTTATGGTGGCTAACGATGAGTCAGTTCATTAGAGGTTGATATGAGTTATGCTATTACTATTTCAAAGTATCACAGAAAAAAATTATAAAATAAACATAACAGTGAAAAAAAAGAGATTTACCCATACTGTGGGAATTTATTCCTTATCTACTATTTTGACTGAAACAACTAGTTCAGGTTCAGGAAAACTGGAAATGAAAACATTAAAATGAAAAGAACAGAGGTATAAAATTTTAATAGGTATTTTTAATAACTATTTCAGGAAAAAGGTTTAGTATTAAATGAGTACTTTGACATAATGCATTTTTAAAAATATTTTGATATAGTTTTTTTGGTGGTAATCTGTGGGTCCTTTCTAGGTATGGTATGTTTATGCAATAAATCATTACATATAAACTATTTAGCAATGAATTTTATGGTTAGATAATAAAAACTTCAAAATCTGTGAAATCTAAAAGAAGGTCAAAAGTTAATTTAACTGATCAGAAATAAATCTGAAAACTTTATAAAATATTTCCTTTTCATTTAGAAGTATTCTTTATTAATTTTAAAATAAATTTTATTTTCTTACATGAAATCAAAGAAGACAATGTTAACCAGCAAATAGTCGATTTTAAGGAGGCTAGTTTTAAAATAATTAGATTATTTATAGAAGATGATAAGAAAAAAAGATCTAATGTCTATTTGAGGTAACTTTGGGAAAGAGAACAATATTTTAGTCAATATAACACATGCATCGTGGTTGTTTTTCTAGATCTCCATATTGCACATGGAACAATAATAGTAACCGTTTGTCTTCATTTCAAGTATATAAATGCTGAGAGTCAGAAATATTCTATTTATAGTTTCAGTACAGGTTGAATGCACTTATCACACTTCATTGCTTGCACATTTTAAACTTAGAAAAAGTGTTAAGAGTCTTTTTTATTGATTCACAGGCTTAGCAATTTCATTTTTTGTTTTCATCCTTTGACCTACAACCCTAGGATCCATTAGGGCACTACAATAGCAAGGTATAGACACATCAACTACAAAGAAATAGAACAAAAATGACAGCGTCTCCAACAAGGGATGCATTAATAGACCTGAGAATTCAAACGCAGATAAGGCAATTTTTTTTCCTGCTGGGAAGTGGAGTTCTCAAGAGAGTCATCTCAGGCTGAAGAACATGATATGAAAATCAATAGCAGCTCTATTGTGCTACTGAAGTGTCTGGAAAGTGTCATTTTATACATTGCTGGTAGATATCTAAAGGAAGTTAAAGCCACTTTGCTCATAGTAATTGGATGAGTCCTCTTTTATCAGTGGTATATTTTGCTGTTCATCATAAAAGTACCATATACTAGTCCAATTTGAAATGCGATATTAGGAAAATGAATTAATAAGAAACCATTAAGAGTTTTGGCAGATGTAAGATTGGTATCATTGATGTTTTCTACTCTCAAGATTCCTGTTATTACACATGAATTTAAACTGCTAACTATAATTACTGAGGTAATTGACAGACATTGTGGTTGGGGAAACTTCATACTGGTTAACCAAAGAAAGAAATTTAAAAGGCATCAATTGAAAACATCAGAATAATCGGTGGAAGTTGAATAGCCAATATAAAAGGTGTGATTTTGCAAATATGTATGATAGTAGGCTGGATGAATTATATGTTTGGAGACAGCCAAGCATTAGTTCCTCAAATCTTTATCTTTATTGTTTATGCTACTAAATAATTTACTCTTCCAGATCATTATAATAGAAAGTTTTGAGAATTCTATGACAATTATGTTTGATTTTCCAAAAAGTCACTTGCCAATTATCTTACCTCCAAGTATATTTCTCCCATGAAAAATTCTTACTTTATCTGATTACTAATCTACAATATTTGAAATAGACTAAGGGGAAAACAGTTCTTTTCTGTCACTAACTGTTGTATGCCAAAAATTTGCAAATTCTGCAAATAACTAGTATCTTAAATGGTTTATTCATTGTGATTACATTTGTGCTTATTACTAAAGTTGCTGAAGAGTAGCCTAAGACTAAACATATTTTTCACTTATGTAACACTAGTGATTGCAATGTACCCATAATAGCTCTATCCAAATGGGATACTAAGTTAAAATATACAGGATGGCATATTGACTTGGAAAAAGACACCACATAACCACAAAGTGACACCAATAATGACGACGATAACCTCCCCTTAAGTTTTCTATTTCCGCCGTTCTGCCTATGATTAGTTATTTACAGATGATACTCATGAAAATATTTTCCAAACCATTACACTCAAATTTATCTTCCTTGTTCATATTTCTTTAGGCATAAACCTATTATACATTCAATTATATGCCACCCTGAAATATTACCAGTAGCAATTAAGCAATGAGAATTCCATATTACTGCCAGTATTTCTGAAGTACACATAAATATAATTAGGTACTAGTCAGACATAATTGGCAAAATATTCCAAAATACGGAAGCATTTTAAAAGAAAGAAACATAGTGTTTTAGATTTGTGCTTATAGATGCAAGGGAAGAAAAAAACTGAATCTAATTAAGGAGAAAATATTTTTGAAAGGATACTGTGTATCTCAGGAAATTATAAAGTCAAGAGATCACCAAAATCCTCTGTAAAATTGGTTTTTAGAAAATTTTTATTACTGCTTCTTCCCTATCCAGCACCCAAAAAATACTGTGCCCTAATGACACCTTTTCGTTGACAATTGACTTTATAAATACAGTATCTTTTGAGAGTCATAATCTTTTACAGTCACCTTCATATAATGCTGGCCTTTTTTCCTTTGGAATCTTGCATAGATACATCATACTGGTGACTCTACATAACATGCTAGCATCTTGACCTGAAAGGAAATAGAGAAAAAAATAATTTAAATTCTGGATTTTACCCTGGAAGCAGGGATTTAAAAAATTCAAAATTTTCAAACATAGAGAATTCAAAGTTGCAGGAAAGTTATAAAACCTATGAAGTACAAATATTAAAATGTTTTCTAAAATAAAATATTAATACTTTCTTTAAGTTAAAATGATCAAGTTTATTTTCTCAAATGAATTAGAAAAGATTACTCAATAATTTTTAAAGCAAAATCATTGAAATTCAATTAAATTATTTCATTCAATAATTTTATTTGCCTCTCAAGTTGTATAATGCTTTCTTAATTTTACCTCCATACATAAGAGATATCTATTTTATTAATTGTAAATAAAAGTTTCTTTCAGAGTTTTCAGAATACGGGTAAGTTTATTAGTATCAGTAAATTTGACCTTTACTTCTTGTTTGGTAAATGTTTTTATTTCATATCAAGTGAAAATTTCTGGCATAAATATGCAACATTAGACATGAATACGATCAAACATGCGATAACTATAATAAACTACCTTTAATATGCAAAATTATGTTTCATGAAAAAAATAAAAAAGATCCACAAAACATCAGCCTACAAAACATCATTGGTTCTTAAAAATACAACTTAAAATATTAAAGTTATTTACAATATTTGTGAAAGAATTATAGATTCATTTCAGAAAACAGAAGAAAAAGTTATTAGTCCAAAAGTGTCTCAAGTACAAATGAAAAAGGGGAGAATTGATTTTGTGATACTAGAGATGACCAAACAACAAAAGGATATTTTAAATGGTCAATGGACAGAATTTACAATAAAAATTAAGAAAAAATAAATATTGATATTTCAAAGTTAAGGAAAAAAGACTTCAACCAAATTAACACTATAAAATTCTGATTCCATACAAAGAAAGGCAAATTTAAAACGAAGAAAATTCTATAAACCAGACATGAAAGACAAAATATCAAAATGATGAAAACAATGATTGATCCATTCATGGATTTATCAATCTGCAAAATGCTGTGATCATTTCTCCTGCAGAACTATCTAAGAATTGAGAAGATAGTGCAAAATAAGAAAGGCAAAATTCTTCCGGTGGAGTTTACATTCTCGAAGAGACAAAAAAGAAAAAAAAATTGCGGAAAATTTGGTATAATTTCAGATGTTATTAAGTTCTATGAAAGGAAATGAAGTCCAGTTGACCCTTGAATAACTCAAGGATTAGGGACTGTGACTCCTAGTTTTTGAGTCCTTTAAATCTTAACTATTGATAGCCAACTGTTGACCAGAAGCCTCATAGATAACGTAAACAGCAGATTAAATACATTTTGTACGTCATATGTATTATATGCTATGTTCTTTCAATAAAATAAGCTAGAGAAAAAATATTCTCAAGAAAATCATAAGGAAAAGAAAGTATATTTACTGTTCAGTAAGTGGAAGTAAGCAATATTTGTGGTAAGTAGCTAATAACAAAAAACTGCAAAATATAACCAACATCATAATGTTATTCTTAAAATGAACATAGTAGGGCTGAGTACATTGGATACTTTTTCTTCCATTCTTGAGATACTTTACTAAGAAGAATATGTTCCAGCTCCATCCATGTAAACATGAAAGAGGTAAAGTCTCCTTCCTTCTTTAAGGCTGCATAATATTCCATGAGCGTATATGTGAAATTTGGTAGATTTGGAATGTAGATGTCTTGGCACAGTAACTGGGAGAATGCCAGGAAGGCTGTGTTGACCAGTGGGATGAAAATGTATCACACGGTCTATGAAACTAGTGTATGATGCCCCATGATCATATCAATGTACACAGCTATGATTTAATAAAAAATAAAAAAAAAAATGAACAAATAAATGTCCAAGGTAAGTCACTGAAAATAGTGATAAGGCATTTAACAAAATATTACCAATAGCCAGTATTGGCTGCTGGGTATTTTGTTTATTTTTTTACTTTTTTCTTTTTTTTTTTTAATTTTGGCATTTGGTAAGATTTCTCTATTGGATATAAATAATCAAGTTAAAAATAACTATATTTAAAATATATTTCAAGACAGAAATTCCAATTTAAAACTTTTAATATTTAGAATCTCCCTTGTCTTGTTTTGATAAATGAGCATAGGGAGAGGGCAAGGACTGTCTCGCAAACTTAGCATTTTCTTTGTAATCCCTACCTAAACTTATGAACTAATGAATTCCACCCTTTTCAGATTTATGCTTCTACTCCACAGCTAATGTGAAGAAACATAAAAAAATTGCTACCAACCTCCCTTCACATACACACAGGCACAGCAAATATAGCTAGATCATCTGATCAGAAAGAATCGGCTAAATTCAATGTTTACCTAACCTCCCCTTGAGAATATTCTCAATTACAGCATAATGATAACTTTAATAAAAATATAGTCTCCAAAAATAAACTATTCTTTATTCCTAAACTTTAAAATTGGGCTTTTTCTTGAAAAAAGAAGCACTAATATATCATTCCATTTCCATGCTAAGCAGAATCTAATTTTAGTCATAAACTTATGTTTGAAGAAATCCACAGTTTCACGAGAATGACTTACCGCATAGCACTCCACTGCGAGATAATAGCATAGTTCATTTTCCGGTGAGGAAAGTAATCTTTTGCTTTCAAGTAGATATGAAATAAATCAGTTTAAACATGAAAACCTGGCCAAAACACATCTCACGATTAATTAGGTCCTTGTATAAACTCAATTCGATGTTGGATGCCACACAGTAAAATGGCGAGGCAATGACAGAATAGATAAACATGGGTGTGCATAAATTGCCTCCAACCTGATGTAAAGACTTAAACTGAAAATTTAACACCAATATGAATATGATAAGACTGTGCTGTGTCGGTCACGCTCTCTGCCAGGGCATCATCATTGAGTTTTACCCCAGCGTAAATACTCACATTGATTCACTAACGTTATTGCTTGCTTTAGCAATAGTACACACTTTCTAAAGGTGTAAATGTTGTAGTTGTCTTTAGACTATATCAATTTTTCAAGTAATACATAAATTTTTTTTGATTTTTTGCTAAATTTTGTTTTGAGACTTTCAGAATGAATTTCATCACCACTGGATGAACATTATAGAGTATTTACAAGGACTTCTAGATGAGATTTTTTTTTTTTTTTATTAAATCATAGCTGTGTACGTTGATATGACCATGAGGCATCATACACTAGTTTCACAGACTGGTTGACAGATTTACATCACACTGGTTAACAAGATGAGATTTTTAATAGTAAGAACCTCAAAGTCATCTGGTCTAATTTTTTTATTTTTTAAATTAATAAACTAATATTCAGAGGGATTATTTGTAGTCATGGTCACACAATATTTCCTAATGAATCCATTGATAGATGAAATCAATCAACACGAAATCATCCCTTTATATATATCTGTAAATTTTGTAAATAATTAGGGTTTTACACTTATAATACTATGTTTGCATCCTCTGTCTGTTCATAAACTGCTGATTCTTTTGGACTAGATATTAGAATATTTTGGGGGGAGTCCCAGGATTTATTAGTGAGCACCATTGGAGCCATTGTGTAAACATGTTTAAATTGATCCAAATTATCAATGATAATTAAAAATTAAATGATAATGAGACAGCTAACAAAATGCCATGACTGAGAGTTATATAAAAACTCATTATCATCATTAGAATGATTTGCTGAAATCCCTGTGAAAAATATTTTTAAAAATAGGTTAAACAGGTCTCCAAAGAAAAAAAATGTTAGCATAGTTTTCTTCAGATAAGAAAAGACTATCTTATCATATTGCTACCTTTGAATAAACAAGGAAGCTGACAAATCTGCATAGTAGTCACAGAATAATGACAGTGGTCTATGGATTCATAGGGGAACTTTTTAGTGTCTTGACTGTCTTAGTTTGGATTCTTCTGGACAGTAACCCAGAGGTAGGGATTTGGGTATAGTTAGTTGATTTGAACCATAGGTGAGGATATGGGGAAAGTTAAACCAGAAAGAAAGAATACAAAAATCATGTAAATGAGGATGTTAATGTAGTGGACCATGAGGCTGAATACTGCTGGGGTCCCTAATGTGCAGTACATCTTGTAATTCCATCAATAGACCCAAATCCAGGGTATTTACCTTCAGATTACTATCTTCCATTTTTTGAGAGTGGACCCAGGAGCATTAACTGCTGGAGAAAGCCTTCAGCAGAGAAATAAAGGTGCAGCAATTGGAGGTGGAGATCAATCAACATCTGGAAACTGTCTGCCACAAGTTCAGGAGGATGGAGAGGGGGACCAAAAGTATAGGGGCTGCAACAACAACAAGTCTTAACACATTAATCTGAATATGGTGTAATAGGTGAGGAGAGATCATTGGACAAGTATGTCTGAACATAGTATTTAAGACACATCACCTTTAGAAATACTTCTGTGGAAATCAACAATAAACAATATGGTTAAATTACTTCCTAAAGGTAACATATTCCTAAAATACAGTGAAAAACATTTCCTAAAAATTAGCAATAAAAAACGTCAAATAGTGAGGAGCTAATAAGTATAACTGAGTTAAGTTTCCCCTCCATTTACTCTTACCATTTTTTCTAGTTTTCTACAAATCAGGGAAATATTTCAAAAGTCTTCTAAAATAAAATTTGTCTGGAGATACATGGGCAAGTTTTTGTTATTCTATTTTGATATTTATAAAAATCTACCTGATGTTCAGTAGTAAAATGTCAAAAAATGTTTTCACTTACAAACGGTAATTTTCACATGCCAGAGAAATGAACACTTTTAGTTTATTTTGGTCTACGCTCCAACATTAAAATGTTTCCAGTTTATCTTAAGCCACATAATATCGGACATTCATAGCTTTTCTTAAGCTATTGAGATAGGGCACCCTGGCTTGGTCAGCCAACCCGGAGGACCTGCCGCCCCTTCTGCGTTTCCTCCCTCGAGGTGTTAGGGCCCCGCGGTCAAGGGCAGGCAGAGCTGGTGAATCAAGAGCCGCCCAGCGAGCGAGCGCAGCGCAAGTCCGAGGGCGCCTGTGAGTTGAGGGAGAACGCGCACAGCCCGCGGGGCTGCTGGTGCCAACCCCAGAACCACCCTTGGACCTAGCGACCCTCCTCTGGCTGCACTACTCCCCTGTGAGCATTGCACAGTCCCAAGGGTGATACAAGGTTCCCTAGGCCAGGCCAATTTCATGTACGTTTCCTATAGAATGTATCTGTTCACTCCCCTTGCTCCTAGCAGAAGGGACTGTATCCATGCATTTATTCACTCATTCATCTTGCCCCAACAGACGACTGTATCCTTTCATTTGTTACCAAGCGCTGGCCGGGTGTAACTACAAAGGATCATGCAACCATGTACACCTAGACAAAGAACCCAGGCAGAGAGATTTTCTGACTTCTAAGTCTTACTCTCGGCCAGGAGTTCCGGTGCTTTTTCTGTATTCTTTTCTGCAAAATAAATCCTGTCTTACCGCTGCTCTGTTGTCCTTGGATTCATTCTTCCAATCCCCTACCAGTGGTTCTCAACTTTCCTAATGCCACGGCCCTTTCATACAGTTCCTGTGGGTCCCGACCCACAGGTTGAGAACCCCTGCAGGGGCCAACTGAAGTGAAATTCTGGTATCACTTTTAAGTTACAATTTCTTAAGTTTTAGACTTAACTATGTGAACCGTATGCATATGCCCTGATTTTTATTTTTCACTAATATTTAATAATGTCTTCTTACAACATTTATGTTGAATCCCAATTTATAAGATTTGAGTCTTGTTATTTCTTAGCTATTCAACTGCATATAGCTTCCGTTATACAAAAATAATAAAACAAAAAATTAGCATCCTTGAGGTCTCACAGGATTGCAATTTGACAGTAATATGTGTATATTATAATCAGGTATACACTACATATTACAATCAAGTATCCACTAGGATATAAATATAGATTATGGGCCAGTGCCCATAGCTCAAACTGCAGGGTGCCAGCCACATACTCCGAGATAGGTTCAAACCTGGCCCGAGCCAGCTAAACAACAATGACAACTGTAACAAAAAAATAGCTGGACGTTGTGCAGGGCGCCTGTAGTCCCAGCTACTTGGGAGGCTGAGATAAGAGAATCCCTTTAGCCCAGATGTTTGAGGTTGCTGTGAACTGTGATGCCTCAGCACTTTACCCAGAGCAACAGCTTGAGACTGTCTCAAAAATTATATATGTATAGATTATGGACTATTTCTCTTGTCATTGTTTATGACCAGTAAGAATAAGGACAAATCCTGTGGCAATTTTTAAAGAAATTTTCTTTCCACTTGTTAGATTGTACAAAGGGAATTTTTAAAATATAAAACCTTTTCAAACAGAAATTTAAGTTTGTATTAAAAAAGTTAAAGGATTGGTGCCAAATATAAAATTATGCCCTAGAATTTAATTACCTTTCTTTGAACTTTTGTATATACTGTGAATATACAAAATTTAATTGTTCTGTGAATGAACAGTACACAGGCCACATTTAACTGAATGATTTTGTAATCAATAATCACAAAGTACTCATTATTTGTGTTTCTTTTCATTAGAATCCATATCCACGACTAAAGCTGTGCAAGAATTAATTACAAATGAATTCACTATATGACTTAAGGTATTTAGAATGGTTCACTGTGTGTGTGCTGGTGGTTTACAAAGTGACCACTCTTCCAAACATTTGACCTTGAAGTTTATCTAATTTAATGTATTCATAAAAAATCGTGTTGGTTTTTAAATGCATGAGACAGCAGTAGTGTTCAAGAACCATAGAGTTACAGTCTAATGTAGTTGATTATCTTACAGGGTATAGAGTAAGTGGTCACAAATATTATATGGAACAAATTAGATTTCTTAGTAATGTGGAATATTAGTTCACTTTGAAATATGTAAGCAAACAAGTAAATTAACAGTATTTTCTTCAGAAGGTAAAAGCAAGTAAAGATATTTTTATCAGTGGAATCTAATTACAACCAATAATAGTTATATTATCAGGTCCATTTAAAACTGTATCTATTGGCTAAAATTGTAAATTACTAAAATAATTTGTGCTCCCAATTAAATCACTAGTTCTATTATTAAACTATTTATGTCTTTGCTTATCTAGAAAATGTATTCCTTAAATCTGTGAATATTCAAAGTAATGTAGGAAATAGAGCTATAATATTTTAATTAATATATTTTAAAACTATAAATGCATATTTATTGATTTCAAAAACAATATAATTTTAATTCTTGATAATTTTCTCTTCTATATTTTAGTATTTACTAATGAGAATATGGTTATGTAGAAAATATAAAGAATATAGGTATGTAGAAAATGTAAAGAACTTGCTTAAGATCGTATACTCTAATGGGTTAAAAGAAGCATTTCAATATATTTTTCCTCTATCTTATTTTGAAATGCTTTTTCTACTATACTCCATAGATAGCAGGATCAGGTCATAGAAATGATCTGCAGAAAATTGCATACCTGGTATTCATTATTTAGTAAGTGGAAATACTGCACAGATGTTCAACATGCCACCATATTTTAAATGGAAATTAAAACAAAATCTCAAAGATGTGTATTGAGAAGTCATAATGATGTAAAATTGAGGAAAAGGCATCCCAGGGTTAACAAGATGAGCAAATGCATGAGTATAGAAATAAAATAGAAATAGTTTAGTGATGTTGGACCAAAGAGCTCACATGTGATTCATTCATACCATGTGCATCTGTGTCTGCATGTGTCAGGTGAAGGGATGAGAGATGGTATATTTGTTCATATGCAAGGACTCATTAAGAAATACCTGGTATTTTATGAAAGTGATAAGAAAACCTATCAGATTGACGTTTCTGAAATCTTAATCTCATAGAAAAACAGAGAATATCTATGAGAGAAAGATTGCACTGGTACAGTTTTTGCTATCCTCTCAATCTTCAAATAATTGCAGTTATTCTTTGCATGTGATAATAAATACTGGTTCAAGAATGCTATAATCAAAACGATGCTTTTCTACCTTATAAAAATGTGATGAGATATGTTCTAAGTGAACTCAAAATAAGCCAATCTACTTCTTTTTCCTATTTAAAATTTGATAAACAAAATAAAAGTTGAAGTCAAACATTTATTTGTCATCATTAAAGACTAAAATATCTCATATAACCTATACTTACTAAAAATACTTAATAATGTGGCTTACACAGTGAATTTTAAAGTATTGTAAATCATAACAATAATAGTTTAAAATATCACTATCCATGTCAAACAAAATAAGTCCCTGACACACTCACATCTTTTCCCTTATAACAATTTGTTTCAGTAACAGAACGTTGATTCATATGCACATATACATACGTTAATATATTATTCTGGTGTATGACTATTTTGTATCATAGTTTCTTTGATAGAAATAGTATACATCGAATCAACAGAATGGCAAGTTATTTATTAGTCTTCAGGAGTCATTAAAATGCAGACACAAAAAAACAGTAGTCATGAGATACACATGAGATACACATTTCTTCATGTAGAAGAAAATGGTTTGCACTAATTATAACATTTAAGATCATATAAAGAATGTTCTGCATTTCAGAGTTTTGAATCTAGATGAGAAACTGGAATTTGTCATATATTAATGTCACTCAGGTTCCTACTGAGATTTAATTAATGTAATTTTCATGTAGATATTTTAAGTAAGATAGGAATAGTTAACAATCTTTTTATTTCACACACACTCGAATAAACACGCACAATTTAATCTTTTCAACAACTTGAGTATTAACATTTTTCATGTGGTTAATCTTTGTTTTATAATGATATGACTGAGGAGGAGAGGAAGTACATTTCCCACGTTCACTAGGGAAAATTGTAGATAGGCAGTCTAAATCCAGAGTCCGTGCTCTTAAACACTGAACTGTGCTAGCCATCATTTTAGGAGTATCTACTTTTGAATTGCCTTGTCATGAGTCTTCCTCGTGTTTTTTTGTGACGATATTTAACCAATTGAATAATATTTTAAGAATATGATTAATCAATAGTCATTTATTCAAAATATGACCTTATAAATTAATTACCAGTACAATTATATTACCAAATTTCATGCAATTTTAGAGAAGAACCTCTGACATATTTCATAATGAGGAATAAATATTTTCACAACTACATTAACTCATCCAACTAAACCAAGAGATAATTTCCACAATGTAAAAATAGTAAATTCATTTATTAATCTCTAAATTTAAATTTTTAACAGCTTTGTTGGGATAAAATGCATGTATCATTCATTATTTAAGATGTAAAATTTAAGTTTTTTTAGTAAGTTCACAGAGCTGTACAACCAACATCATGATCAGCTGCAGAACATTCTCAACACCAATAGAGAAATATACAACCATTGGTAATCATTCTTCATTTCTCTCCTCCACCCCATCTATCCTCTTGTGCCCAAGCCCTGCCACCAGGCAAACCTTTGTCCAGTTTCTGTGTCTGTGTATTTGCCTATTGTGTGAGATATATATTTTTTTCAGCTCCTCCTACCTACCTGTTTCATTCCCAATGACAATGTGCAATGTTCCCTTCTCTCCACAACCTCACCAAGGCTCATTATCTTTTTTCTTTTGGATAACAGTCATTCTAACAGGTGTGAGGTGTTATGTCATTCTGGTTTTTATTTCTATCGCCCTGTCCGTTAGTAATGTTGACCATTGTTTCATATGTCTCTGAGGGAAAAAATGCAAGTTCCCTACCATATAACAAAAACATTCTTCCTGGAGGGCTCAATGAGATTGTTACAACAAGAGATTAAGCAGATAGTACTTAGTCTATATGGAGGTAGCATAGGATTAACCAGCTAACTACTCGGCCCTGGAAAAGTGGCCAGCTTTTTCTTCAGTGCCTCAGCACTTCCTTGCCTCATAGAGCTCTAGTGCTTTTGAGCTGCTTTGCTATCTTTCAGTGCCTTTTAGCTAATTATAATAGCAAAAATCTCTGCCCAGTGGAAAAAATGTAATGTTGTTAACATAATGCGGGTTGCATGACAGGGTATGATGAAGGTACAGCATGAGCCATATGTCGCACTGTGAGCAAGCTAAGATAGAATGTAAAAACTCTGCATTAGTCATTGGAAAGATATTTAAGACAGAATCACCAGGTGAGCAGGTGTGCATTTTGTATTAAGGAAACTTCTGCAGAAGAAATTCCTATTCCACTTGGGAGCAAGTGCTCTAGAGAGTAACCTTGAATAAACTCATCTAACTTGCTTAGCTGGACTTGGAGTCATTCTTTTTTTCTTAGCTCCCTAACAGTTTGGGGAGTGGTTTTTCTACACTGTCCAGAGAATTTTTTTCCCCAAACAAGTTGTTGGCCACTTGTATGTCTTCCTTTAATGGATTTGTACAGGCCATAACTTCCTGTTTCTTTGTAATGTCCCAAAGATTTTATTACAAGGTGAACATTTTAGAGTCATATTCTAAAACCACTTCCACCACCACCACCACCCTCTCACCAACAGTGTTTTTTGTTGTCTCTGATTCTTGTTTCTGCTTATTTCTATAGGTAACTTCATTGACCTAATTGTGGATATTCTTTATTCCCTGCTGTGTGTGATCACTTAGCTTTTGGTTCACTTAATTTTAAGTCTGGCTTTCTACCCTTGTATCAGCCTGCTTAGAAATCAGCCAGTCATCATTAAGAAGACATTAGATGCCTTGATCCAGGAAGTGTTACCTGTTCAGGGAATTCCAAAACTTTTTTGTTTGGGGCAGTGCCTGTGGCTCAAGGAGTAGGGCGCTGGCCCCATATACCGGAGGTGGTGAAATCAAACCCAGCCCTGGCCAAAAAAAAAAAAAAAACAAAAACAACCCTACTTTGTGAAAGAAATCCTTCAAATTTCATGGACAGTCTGCATGACCTTTTATTTCCTGCTTGTACAGAGCTTCAAGGTCAGCCACAAGCATATAGATGTAGGCTTCCATAATTCCAGGAATATGTTGAAAATTGTCCAAGTTTCCTGTGACAATCTAGCTGCCGAAGATCCTCCTTTTGTATTTTTGGCCAGGCTCTCATTTCCCCTCATTAACCTTAATTGAATCAAAGCCTTATTAACTATTCCCCCTGATTACTATTATTTTCAACAAGTCTTTGGGCTTAGGCCTTTTACCAGGTAGTTAGGCTTAGAATAATAACAAATAGCAACAAGATTGGGAATGGGGCTTTTCAAGAAAGTGGAAAATCTAATCCAAATATTGCCTATTTACTGAAGATGAGGCTTGTAAAATAAGCTTGAAAACAGGTAGTTCCCTTCTTTGGGTGTGAATCTGCCAGCTTTGTATGACTTCTAAATCATGGTGGTGGAACACGGAAGTGAGAATAACCTTAAGTAAAATGTCAAAGACCCACTGTTCTTACTAAGGTTCAGTAATTTTCCTTTAAAAAATGATTTTTAGGTTTTTTATTTGTTCTTTTGGTTAATTTAAAGGCTTCTGTCATATTTTATTTTTATATTTTTACAGTATTTTCACTTCTTTTGTAAGGTAGCAAATTCAGAGATACCTTCACTCTAACTTCTGGAAGTCCCATTCTACTTTGATAATCTTTTTATTTTTATTTTTTTTTCTCCAATATATTGCCAAATAGAGCCAATATGAATCAAAAACGTTCTGTTCCTTAACTTCTTCTCCTATGTAGATATATTAATTTATTAATTACATATTCTAACTCCAGAGTTACTATGGGTGACAATTTAAACATTTTTCCCCCCCACTGGGTATTATAGGTTAATGTATTTCTAGTCTCTGATAATGATTCGCAAGCCACTAACTCATCAGTCCCTAAGCCAAAGACATATATTTTAGTCATCATCATTATTGTTTTTATGGACAAAGACTCAATTATAGATACAAGTTTCTGAATGAATAATGATAGATTGGGTGCTAAGTTATTTTCCTTAACAAATTATCCTCAGTCTCAATGGTAAAAAACAGTGAGTTTGTATTTCTCTTCTGCTTTACCCAAGGTATGTTGGCAAGTGAAGTTCTCAGGGTTATTCTAGACTCAGGCTGGTGGAGGACATCATAAAATAATTCCAAATTCACAAGAGGGAGCAAGAGTCAGGATAACTTACTTGAGGAGACATACACATCTTGCTTGCCTACATTTCATTTGTAAAAGAATTCAAAGGTTCATAACCAGCTTCAAATGAGGCAGGAAATTGCAATCTTATCATTTTCCCCTGAGGAAAGGAGAACGTATTTCTCAAAATAATGGAAATATACTCTCAGAACTCTAACAATTCATAATTGAACCATTCCTTTTAGGAAGTGGACAGGTTAAGAGATTTGTATTCTGATGCTTTCTCTAGCATGTCTCATATCTGTACTGCTGGATCAGGAGACCAGATGTTACTGCGAGTTTGTTGCTCTAGCATAGGGATGAAAAAATGTACTGCACTTCAAATTCTCACTTAGGTAGTCTGATAAAATTTTCCCAGGGTTGTGTGTTGAGAAGTATTGTGAAGACTCTTCAAGGATCAGTGGAAAAGTTTGCCATGATTTATTAGTATGTTTCAGATAAATGAAACTACTGTAGACATCTGAAATAGGTAGTTTAATCACTCTACTCTCTAGAGTTCTAAGAATACAATGTGAACAGTTGTGCATTAGTGATAGAAAGATAGGGGTATTTTAAATGAAATCATTTTTAAGCACTTAAAATATTTGTACAATATTTATAGTAATTATAAAAATCTCAGTGATAGAAATACCTAATTTTTCACGGAAAATAAAAGGCAATGCTTTCATATTGACGGTAAATTATAACTGTTAAATAATTTACTCAATTGCCTCTATATTCATTCATACATATTGGGAGCTTTGATATGAGGGTGCTAGAATGGTTATCAATGTGAAGTTAATAATCATTGGCTACATAGTAAATTATTTGGCACCATTCAAAAAATGTTTTCATTAACTGTGTTTACCCAAAATATACCTAAAATCATTTATCAGTATAGCACTAGACTGGGAACAAAGGATTATGATAAAAAATTTTTTTTTTCTTGGTTACATCCCTGCCCCTAGCATTTTGGTTTTATCTTTGAGTTGACATTTGATGTACTTTTCTCGAAATATTCTACAAAGACATCACTGCCAATGTGCAACCAATTGCAACCCTTCCACTACTGCCAACGTTTGGTATCCCATTAATATGGGCTGCTATTATTACATGGTAGATAAATCATAGATTCTTAAGTAAAGTTTCTCAAAATGGATTAAAAAGACCCTTTTCTTCAAGCAACAGTACACTGTTTTTGAACCTTTTTGAATCTTTCTATAGAATGAATTATATCAATATTACAGAACACTTTTCTACACATTTGGCAAAATCCTCCCTTGAGGCCAACCCTATTGTCTCTCTCTGACCTTAATTGTATGGCAGATGTTGCCCAACTGAATCTTCTAAGTTCAGATTAATCTGAATGTTTTGAAGAATCTTGAGAGTCTGTGTTCCCTATTTTCACAAGTGATATGGATATAAGCATGGCATTTGGGTTTTGTGTATCTGAAAACAACCTTTTTAATTATATAACTATGACTTCATTTATAATAAACTTACCTAATGGGGTTTTTATAGGTTCATAGTTTCCAGAATAAAAAATCAATTACTTGCTACCAAATAATTCCCATGTTTTTCAGTGTTCGTACATAATAAAGCATGAATAATATTAAATCTGAAAAAGTTTGAGGTGTTTTAGATTCTAGAAAAAAATAATTATTTAAAGTGTCTGGAAATAAATGTATATTATTCCATTTTCTTCTTTGTATGGAAAAAAAATCCATATTTTCCAAATTAAAAGAATTTCCAAGGTAACAAGTTATTATTCTTGGTGGTAGAGCCTATGCTATAAATATGTTCCCCAACTTCTGAATTATTATTAAATTTCCCTTACTATTTGACTTAAATTTAATAAAGTTTTATTACATTTTATAAATGGTATCAATTTTTTATTAAAAGAATTAGAATTTGTGTAACATATTACCTCTATATGTAGTTATATAACACTATACATTTTGTTTGTGAGTTAGAATTTTTGATGTGACAAAATAAAGACAGTTTGACCCTCCTTCACAATATCTAGTTGACAGTCTCAAAGGGTGGAGTTGGAATGCATAAAGGCCACCTCATTCCCATGCCTAATGATTGATACTAGGGAAATTCAATCAGGGGCCTGATACAGTTCATTCTGATTCTATAAGTTGTCTCCCAGTTTTACCTCCAGCATGGTGGACGTATATGTCTCATAGGTCATCACAGGATACTGATGACTTGTGTTTCAGAAAGGGAGCCAAGTGGAAGCTATGTCACCTTTTGTTTTGTTTATGTTTGGAAATCCCTCAGTGACGTTCCTGCAACATTTTATATTTCAAGATTATTACAAAAGACTAACAAATTTCAAAGAGGGGGCACCTGCATTTCATCTCTTGATAGACAAATAAAAAAATACATATAAGAAGATAGTGTGTGATGGAATAGGTATTGGTGTCACTATTTTTGGAAAATAAAATCTGAAAATATCCTTCCTCTGGCCACAATAATCAAGAAAATTTCACATTAAAAATACCCTCATCCCCTTCAAAAATATCTCCAAGTCTCATCAGCTGTGGTGTCATCTGGGATGAGTCTTCTCAAGTATAGGTCCTGGAGGACAGTTCTCCAAATGCAGAACTGTGAATGAGAGAATGTGCCTTTGCAGGACCTATGTATAAAGATAGAGCAGGCAAAGGATAATCACCATTGATCCTTTGGTTCAAAACTTGAAAAGACAGTATGCACACGAGAGTTCTGGGTCTGGTCTGTCATGTGTCCCCAGAACTTTGAATAGAACTCTGTCTTACTGTTCCACTGAGTCTCCTGTCTTGTCTCTGTTCTCTGGGCTTTTGAGTCTTCTCTCCAAATCATCTTTCTTCAGCCACACTTATACCTGAGGCGTTTCCTCAGTCTGGTTTCTGCTTCTAAAAATTTGGATAGCTTTCAACTTTTATGAATCAATTTATGATAATTCCATTAATTAAAAGTCACATCCACAAATCTCTTCAGATTAGCCTTATTCTATCTCAGAATTTTTGTAAGATTATTGAGGAAAAAGATGAACAAATTCTAGAAGTGCTGTTGTTCAGTGGGTGGCACCTGGGAGCCATGCCCTTCAGGACATCAGAGGGCTTCTTTGTAACTAGATGACTCTCTGTGGCATGTCCTGCAGTCCAACAAAAAGCATTTTATAGTCTTACATTGGTTTTTCTTTTTCATAGTACTTACTAGAGACAACTGTGTTGATGAACTTTCTGCCCTTATATAACAAATTTTCTTTCCTCCATCCTCCAATAGCATTTTCTTCATGTTCCTTTAAGCCCTCACTGACACCTTTCTTTGAGGTCATCAGAATTTTGTACATGATATTTTTTGAGGATGTATCCTCATCAGTCTTCTGTTTAATCCTAGAGTCCATGTCACGGTTTGACTGTTCTGACAACACCCTACTGCTGTTACTAACATCTTTATTAGTCATCCATTTTTGCAAAAACAAACATATAAATAGCAAAATGAAACAAAACAAATTATAGTGCCTTAAACAATCATCTGGAAGCACTTCCAAAATTGTAGAATAAGATCCTCTGATACTCTGCTCTTCTATAAAAGCAACTGAACACTGGAAAAATTGTCTGCATCAAAATTCTCAGAGATAACATAAACAAATAGCTAAATTTCTGGAAAAAGTGTGAACTTTGCGGTGTTCTACCTTGGCTTATTCCAAGAATCATTTCCACAGCTTCATAATCCTATAAAAAAGCAGCTTTACAACCAGGGTAGCTATAAACACTGAAGACATTGAACAGAGTGGAATGGATTCTGAGTTTCCCCCAAACCCCTAGAAGCTGTGAATTGTCACAATAAAAACATCTTGACAGCTCCCAGGAAAAAGTCCATCCCCAGACCTCTTTATTATTGAAATTGATTCAAAGCCTGCTCAATTAGAAAAGCTTTATCTCTTTCCTCAAACTATTCAGGAAAAACAGAAGAAGTAGTTGTTAAACATTGCAGCCACCTAAAGCAGTGATGCTAGTTGGAGCAGATAAGAGATTGCTCCCTCTCAAAAGAAGAAAAACAAACAACAACAACAACAACAACAACAAAAAAAAACTGAAGGGAAATATGGGGAAAGATATGTTTATAAGGGGTTTTGAAAAGCTTGAGGGTTGTACAAGTATTAGTCACTCTTCTCCAGGGAAACAGAACAAATAGAATGTGTGTTACATACACATATAGAGTAAGTATGCTCTATATTACACACAATGACAAAAAGCATCTAATAATTTCACAGAGCACATCCCTGTCAGTAAGCAATGCATAATTTTATGTGTTTGTGTATATGGATATGTATGCCTTCATAGATGATAGATATAGCTAGATTTAGATAATAGATGTAGTTGATGGACATGGAGATATAGATATAAAAGAGCTGTCTGGAAAGTATCCAGCCATGTCTAGACTTGCTTCATACATACAGGGAGGGAGAGAAATTTGACTTTGAGATTCAAGTTCTAAGGCTGTCTGGTGACAGAATAATTTCTTTCTTCAAAGAAGTCAGTCTTTTATTTGGGCCTTTACCTGATTTGATGAGAGACATCACAATACAGGAATTAGTGTGTTGTATTCAAAGTCCACTGGCTTATGTATTAATCTCATTTTTTAATTATCCTCACAGAAATATCAAAAATACTGTTTGACTAAATATCTGGGAATGATGGCCTAGCCCTGTTGACATATAAAATTAGCCTTTCCATGTTCATGTCCAGGAAACACCTGAGAAGATTATTATCTGTATTTCTGGTTGACATTAGCTCTGAAAAACAGGAGGTGAGCCTAATTTTTATTATTAATATATCCCCAAACACGTGAGTTCATTAGTCTAACAGAGGAGGTAAATGTAAACTTTACAGAATTAGTCTGATAGTTCGCAAAACAATAGTCTAAAAGAGGAAGTAAATATAAACTTCACAGAAATAGTCCTAATAGTTCAGAAACACCAAACCCTGAGTGGGAGAATCTGTTTTTTCAGACTCTCCACTTTAAAAGTTATACTTTTATAAATATCCAATTTTCAACAACAGCAAGAGGAATGAGAAGGAGCAAAAAAATGGAGAGACAAAGAAAATCAACTGAAGCTGTTTCTGACAAGGCCCCAATATTGACTGATTAAGGAATGATTCTGTTAGTTAGTAGAAATATCTTTAAAAGCATAAGGAAACAATGATTAAGGAATTTTAAAAAGTATAAGTTTGTTGTTCATGAAGTAGAAAATATCAATAAAGACATAATATTATTTCAAAAATGAAACAAGTAGAACTTCTAGAATTAAAAGTTAAAATAACCAAAGTGAAAAATTCAAAACAGGAGTTGAACAGAGTATTTGAGTTGAGGGGGAAAAAAAAAAAAAAAAAAAAACTAGCTAAGGCACATAAAGAAAAATAAAATAATAAATAAAAACAGAGACTTGTGGAACAGTGAATTATCAACATATGCATAATGTGAGACTCAGGTGAAGACAGAAAGAGAGAGAAATAAAAAAAAAAGATGAAATAATGACTAAAAACTTCTCAAATAAAACTTCTCTGATTAAAAACATTATACATCTTAGAAATGTGCTATAAGCAGGATAAATACAAAGATATTTTATATTTGTAGTTACAAAATACAAGCTGATAGGAAAGAATAGGCAAAGAGTATGTTGAAAACAGCAAGAGAAAAAGAAAAAAAAAAGCATTAAAAAAAGGGGTATCAATAAGATGAGGAGATGAGTTCCTATTAGAAGCCACCGAGACAAGAAGGCAGTGTGACAATATAATCTAAGTGCTGAAAGAAGAGAAATGACAAACCACTAATTCTGCATGCAGTAAAACAGTTTTCAAAAATTAAGGAAAAAATAAGAATATAGGATTAAAAAAAACCTGAGAGAATGTGTTTGGCTGACATATCCAAGAAAATACATTAAACTAAGTCCTTCAGGCTGAAATCAATAACAACACACTGTAACTCAAATCCACACAAAGATATAAGAAATGATCATAAAAATAGCAAGATGGGGAAATGTAAGATACAATATGAACATATTTTTTTTGCAATATTTTCTTTTTAAATTTTACATAAGTAAATTACCTAAATGAATAACTATAAAACTGTACTGAATAGCTTATAATGTATAAAGATGTAATATAAATGACAATACAGCGGATATAATGGGGGAAATGAAGAAATAGTATAATGACATTTTTCTACTATTAAAATTAAATTTCCGCTAATCCATATTAGATTATTAGATTATTTTATGTTATAATGTTAATTGTAATCACCAGGTAAACCTCTAAGGCCATAACTAAATGTATGTGTACATGCCTATATATATATAGTACACATATACATGTACACATACATATACATATATATATGCATGTATATGTGAGTGAAATAAATATATATTTTTATCATATATATATAGGAGAAAGTATATGTATATGAGGAAAAGTATATATAAAATATATTAAGTGACAAAGAAATTAAAATGGAAGACTAAAAATATTTAACACGGAAAGATGTCAAATATTTTCATGACAGTGGTTGTGCAAAAAAGGAGTAAACTAGACATAATATTACATATAGAACACAAGTAGAAAACAGCATATGTAATCCTATAAGTAATTATAATAAATGTAAATGGACTAAATATTACAACAAAAGACAGAGATTAGACAAATAGAAAAAAGGGAAGAAAGCATGATCCAGCTATATACAATCTGAAACAGGAGATGCAATATCTAATTTTTAATAATTGATAGAGCAAGTAGATAGCAGATCAGTCGTATTAGAAGAATTGAAAACAGCATAAAACAACTTGACCCTGCAGATATCTATATAACACAAATATGTAAAAATTAACTTATTTCAGGGAGAGATGCCATGGGAAGTGATTGCTAATAGGTATAGTGTTTCTTGTTGGGGTGATATATTTTTTAGTAAATTAGTAGTGATGGTTGAACAACTCTAAATATATAGAAAACCACTTTAGAAGGGTGAATTTCATGATATATGAATTATATGTCAATGAATCTATTCTAGAATGGCATAACTCATTTATTAGTTGAAAATAACACAGTTAACAAATAGGCAATGATCTAAATAGACATTTCTTTAAAGATGATACACAACTGGGTTTTAAAAGCATTGAAAGGATGATCAGTATTCTTAGTCATCTGGAAAAGATGAATCATGATTGCAATGATATTCACCATCATACCCATGAGGAGGGCTATATTGAAAAAGATAAATAGAAAAATAAGTATTGGCAAGGATGTGGAGAACACACAGCTGCCAGGAGAAAGCATAAGCTTCTTGTGGGAATATAACATTGTGTGACTCCTGTGGAAAGCTGTTAGGCAATTCCTCAAAAACTGATACACAAAATTACTGTTTGACCCAACAATTCCACTCCTTGACAAGTACTGAAAAGAAATAAAAACATCTATCCATACAAAACTTGGACATAAACATCCAAAGCAGTATTATTTATAATAACCAAAGAGTGGAAACAGCTAAAATGTTCCTCAGATAATGAATAGATAAATAAAATATGGCATCTTTACGGTTAATGATAGGTAAAATAAAAAGTTGGACAACTAAGTTTACGAACTTATCCTAGAAAAAGTGCTACATAGCTCATAGATGAATATCATTATTGTCATTTTCGAAGTACCCCTCTTAGGAAGCTAAAGCACCAACACCAGCATCTAGTACACCCTTCAAAGTAATTTTTCTAGGGTGAACTGGAGAACTTGTCAGACTTCACAGGATTTATACATGTTAAGAATGACTAGAGCAAAGACAATAGCCAACAATAATCTCTCTTACCAGTATGAAAAGTAATAATAATAAACATATTTAGATTTTCATTTGAATGTTTAAATCTGCCAAAGTCCCAGTTTTGTTGTCATCTGCACACAAACACACACACACACACAAGTGCTTGACACATGAGGTGAGAAATCATTGGATGTCACAGTATTTGTGTGTGTCTTGGGAAGAGGAGAAAGCCAGTTCTATCTTAGAAAATAAATATTATGTAATGAAAGATTGTATAATAAAGAAACATTTCATCATTTAGTAGTATCATATTAATTCTAAACACCAGAAAGTCTAAGAGGATAGATATTTTTGGCTGACATAAAAGCAATTTAAAGTAAAATTTTTCTGCTGAATACCATTTGAAAGAAAAATAAATCATGATAATAATAAACCACTGTGAAAACCAAGAAACCAGCAAAGGGAAGGATTTTAATCAGCAAGTACACACATGCATAAAGATGAAAAAGATACTCTTCAATTAATAAATGAGACTCAATTTTAGTAAAATAAAACTTGTATACTGATAGCAATACCAATATATATTGCTAGTTACAGAAAATATCAACACCTGTTTATGATACCAAGGCAACCACTTAAATTATGTTTTGACAATTTAGTAAAAATAACTTAAATAGTTTACTGGAATCATCTAAATAATTTGGTTCTCTTTAAAAAACAACAGTTTGTATTTTATACACCTTTCACTTAAATTAAACATACACACCCACACACACACATTTACAATTAAAATCTTATGATTCAATTACTACCATCCTCATATAGCTTATATATTTTTTGTGTGCACAGTAGAGTGGTTCTTAAACTATCAAAAAATATTTTTTGCACATTTACTTGGAGTGTGTTTTTTGTTTCTCTGATTACAGTTTCATTGCTAAATATATTTCTACACCATATGTCAATAATTAGGTTTATTTTTAATCTATGAAAGTTTACAAAATTTTGTTTATAACTGCTTGGAGGCATCTATTTTTTATGTATATTTTGTTACCATTGTGTGAGGTTTTTCTGTTAGTTTTTAAAATCTCCTGGAGTGATAGCTATGTCCTGTTTGTATTTCCTAGATCATTCTTTGCACACAAGTGTATATGTTGAAATTAATGAATTTATACTTATTATTTTTATGCTTTATTTCCTAGATCCAAATATTAAAAAAAGAACAAAACATTTCAATACATGTATAATCCTTGTTGGGTTTAAAAAAAAAAACAAGTTGGCAAACATTTGAGGTGTCCATTATTTGTTAGGTTTTTTTTTTTTTATTAAATCATAAACACATAGATCATGTATACATTAATGCATCTTTGAGGTACAATGTGCTGATTTCATATAGAATTAGGAAATGTATATTCAAGAGTCTTATTTCTCACATTGTCACTTTCATATAATAAATTGGTATGAAAGATGACTAGAGAATAAACAGATCCAAAAATGTCATTACTTCCCAATCCTGGATGGTAACTGAACGTTTGATTGTGTTTCATTAGGAATGCTGTTTTTTTTTTTTTTTCCACTTAATTTTTATTTTCTAACCCATTTACATTAATATAACCAACCAATATGATAAAATACATATTCAAATATGTACTGAACACTGTTACTCAAGATAGAAGCTAGAAATCTATTTCAAGTAAGCAGTGACAAAGCTCTTATATTGTCGACTGTCTTTAAAAAAGTTTCATCTTTCAAGCCAGTGGGACAATGCTGAGATAACTTATTCTGTTTGTCAATGCCATCAATGGACATTGGTCTCTATAATTCCTTAACAGGTTTTCAGTAAAAAATTCAATTATTTTTTAATACTATCCCTTGAAAAATGTATGTCTTGGCTTCTTTTTAAGTAAGATGATTCTTATAATAGCATCAAAAAATTGGCATATGTATTATAAGATAATATTTTAGAACAGACTTATGTTTCAAAAATCTTAGACTTTATAAAGAGGTAAACATTTATGATATTTGAAAGGGTGGTAGAATAATTAATATTGTATTTCTTTTGTATTAGAATGGAAAAGATGGATAATTTAACAGCATTTATCAATTATCATGATATATAAAAAACTTTATTTTATCATTTATATTAAAATGTTTTTTATGTTTGGAATATTTAAAATCTTTATAAACGTCAATGTAAAATATCTCTTAAAATGTCACTTTGGGGTTCAAAAAAACCGAAGAAGCCAATAAACAGAAAAGTAAAATTTACATTATTAATATGTTTTTAATTAGTTGAGAATACAGAGATTACAATTTTTCTTTCTACCCACTAATTCTGAGGTTAAGTTTTTGGCCTTAGTATGATGAATTATTAAAGTTAAAAAAAGTTGTGTAGATAGACACAGAATAATTGCTTGTTGACTTTGACTTCCTAGTTCATTTTCTACATTATTTTCCAATTTTCCCATGATTCTCACATTATCATTAACTTTTAGGACTGCTTTCACTAGAACGTTTCACTCGTTCATACCTGAGGTGTGGGCTCCTTTCTTCACCTTCACCCATGATATATCAACCTTCCCGCTTTCTCTGTCTTCTATTTCTATTAATGGGAACATCTTTTCCTGTTCAGTTATATTTGAATACTTTAGAGTATAAGTTAAACTGCTATACAGAGAGTCCCTGGCATAGGCAAGACCTGATTTTATTTAAGTCTTTTTTTTTTTTGAGGCAGAGCCTCAAGCTGTCACCCTGAGTAGAATGTTGTGGCATCACAGCCACAGGAACCTCCAACTCCTGGACTCAAGCAATTCTCCTACCTCAGCCTCCCAAGTAGCTGGGACTACAGGTGCTTGCCACAGCCCCCAACCATTTTTTGGTTGTAGTTGTCACAGTTGTCTGGCAGGCATAGCCTGGATTCGAACCTGCCAGCTCTGGTGTATGTGGCCAGTGCCTTAGCAATTTGAGCCTTAACTCTCCTTTAGAAGTCAGCAGATCAGTGCTCCAGGATAATAGGTAGACTGTGCCCAGCACAGCCACTCTTAGTGGAGAGAGAGAAGCTTTTGCATGACTGATCAGAGTCACCTTCCAAATATTGCCTTTTTAGGAGACAAAAAGAGTGAAACTCTTGGGCAAACAACTTTCTTTAAAGCAAGAGAATAGAAAAATTGAACTATCACTTCCCCTCATATTTTATTTTTTAGAGCTTAGTCAAAGAGACAGCTAATTTTATCTATAAGAGAAACCAGAGAAGAGTCTTTCGCTGAGTGGCCATGTGCCCAAGGAATCACTATTATTATTGATAAAGGGAAGAAAAACACATTTTGGACATACACACACACACACATTATATATATATATATACACACAAGTTGTTTTTGGATAGAATGGAGTAATTTGCTGCACACCAATATTCCTTTCATGAACAACTGGAAAAACAAAATAATGACATCAGAAAAAAATAAAGGCATCAGAAAAATAAAATAGGATATTTAAGTTTCTAAAGAGATAGAAGCATAGAGTGGTTACCTGACAATTTTTATCACACTTTTTCCTGAAAGTGTTTGCTGATGGCTTAGTTAAAAGATGGCTTTACCTGGGAAGATTAGAACTACTACAGGAAAGCAAAGCATTCAACATTTTTGTTGACATCATTATTTCTAAGGAAAGGTAACAAAAAGTTCAGAGTCCTCAAATACAAGATTATTTCCTTCTTCAGACATTTGTCCAATTCAGAAGTTATGTTTCTTAAAGGTGTAAGATTTCACTTATAACTTCTAAAAGAAGAGATTTCCAAAGTTTGATTACATTGAAGAGACAAAGATTTGAGTCCAGGACTGGACAAAGTGCTAGGTCCTGAAGGAAACACAAAGACCCAAGCTAAATCTTTGAAGGCCTAGGCACTTGAAAGAAGGCTTTATGAGAGACACTAAATCTTATCAAAACTGCAATTCAGCATCAACTCAGCTGATTTGGGGGGAGATATGCCTGAAATGACTCAATATCTGTGACAAAGAAGAAAAAGTACCTCATTTTTGAAAAATAATTATGTAGACATGAGCTTCTGTAATAGATACCATTTTTGTATCAAACCCTCCTGAACAAGCTGATGATCATATCTCTGTTGATAGGATTATTAATTAATAGTTATTAAAAGAAAAACTTTATAATAATTAAATTTAGCAGAGTTTATTAAACTCAGAATGATTTATAAATTAAGTAGCAACCAGAAACAGTAGAGGATCATATAGTTCCTTCTAGCAATAAGGGCAGACAATATTTATAGACAGAAAAAGAAAGTGAAATACAGAAACAATTTGATTAGTTGCATGTTGGTATATGTCTTATTTGGGCAATGGTGTGACGAGGCTTTTCTTAGTTATTGCATTAAGACATTTATATTCTACGTTTACTAAGTTTCACATGTACCCTTGTAAGATGCACCGTAGGTGTGATCCCACCAATCACCTTCCCTTCTCCCATTCTCCCCCCCACCCTCTGCCTTCCCCATATTCTTAGGTTATAACTGGGTTATAGCTTTCATATGAAAGCCATAAATTAGTTTCATAGTAGGACTGAGTACATTGGATACTTTTTCTTCCATTCTTGAGATACTTTACTAAGAAGAATATGTTCCAGCTCCATCCATGTAAACGTGAAAGAGGTAAAGTCTCCCTCTTTCTTTAAGGCTGCATAATATTCCATGGTGTACATATACCACAATTTATTAATACATTCATGGATCAATGGGCATTTGGGCTTTTAAGAAAACTGGATGAATACTTTTTGTTATCAAGAAGTTTATTTTCTAAGGAAGAGCAGAATGACCTCTTAGAAGAACTAAAACTAGGATATTTTCTTTCACTCCTTTGC
>CAUYPK010039154.1:0-34430 GCA_963574355.1 Loris lydekkerianus | reverse complement strand
AAATTATATATTGCTTTGGGTAGTATGGACATTTTAACAATGTTGATTCTTCCCAGCCATGAGCATGGTATGTTTTTCCATTTGTTAACATTTTCAGCTATTTCTTTTCTTAGAGTTTCATAGTTCTCTTTATAGAGATCTTCCATGTCCTTTGTTAGTTAAATTCCCAAATATTTCATCTTCTTTGGCACTACTTGAATGGGATAGAGTCCTTAACTGTTTTTTCAACTTGACTATTGTTGGTATATATAAAGGCTACAGATTTATGAATGTTGATTTTGTAACCTGAGATGCTGCTGTATTCCTTGATCACTTCTAAGAGTTTTGTAGTAGAATCTCTGGTGTTTTCCAGATATACAATCATATAATCTGTGAAGAGTGAAAGTTTGATCTCTTCTGACCCTATATGGATACCCTTGATCGCCTTTTCTTCCCTAATTGCAATGACTAAAACTTCCATTACAATATTAAAGAGCAGTGGAGATGATGGGCAGCCTTGTCTGGTTCCTGATCTGAGTGGAAAGGATTCCAATTTAACTCCATTCAATATGATATTGGCTGTGGGTTTGCTGTAGATGGCCTCTATCAGTTTAAGAAATGTCCCTTCTATACCAATGTTCTTAAGTGTTCTGATCATGAAGGGATGCTGGATATTACCAAAAGTTTTTTTTGCATCAATTGAGAGAATCATATGGTCTTTGTGATAGCTGGGTCAGAGATGAGATTAAGAAGGAAATTGCCAAATTTTTGGAACAAAATGACAACGAAGATACAAATTATCAGAACCTCTGGGATACTGCAAAGGCAGTCCTAAGAGGAGAATTTATAGCACTGCGAGCTTTCCTCAATAGAACGGAAAGAGAGGAAGTTAACAACTTAATGGGACATCTCAAGCAACTAAAAAACGAAGAACATTCCAACCCCAAAACCAGTAGAACAAAATAAATAACCAAAATTAGAGCAGAATTAAATGCAATTGGAAACAAAAGAATTATATAACAGATCAATAAATCAAAAAGTTGGTTTTTTGAAAAGGTCAATAAAATAGATAAACCTTTGGCCAACCTAATCAGGAGAAAAAGAGTTAAATCTCTAATCTCATCAATCAGAAATGACAAAAACGAAATCACAACAGACTCCTCAGAAATTCAAAAAATCCTTAATGAATATTACAAGAAACTATATTCACAGAAATATGAAAAACTGAAGGAAATTGACCAATCCTTGGAAGCATGTCACCTTCCAGGACTTACCCAGAATCAAATGGAAGTGTTGAACAGGCCCACATCAAGTTCTGAAATAGCATCAACCATACAAAACCTCCCTAAAAAGAAAAGCCTGGGACCAGATGGTTTCACGTCAGAATTCTACCAAACCTTTAAAGAGGAATTAGTACCTATATTACTCAACCTGTTTCAAAATGTAGAAAAAGAAGGAAGACTACCCAACACGTTCTGTGAAGCAAACATCACCCTGATCCCCAAACCAGGAAAAGACCCAACAAGAAAAGAAAATTATAGACCAATATCACTAATGAATATAGATGTAAAAATACTCAATAAGATCCTAACAAACAGACCCCAGCAACACATCAAACAAATTATACATCATGACCAAGTCAGTTTTATCCCAGGGTCTCAAGGCTGGTTCAACATCCGTACATCTGTAAGTATAATTCAGCACATAAACACTTTAATTTTAAATAGGTGACACCCCTCCCCCAACACTTTCTTCTCTCTCCTATCCCTCCCTTGGGGTGTGTAAGTGCATATTTGGGCATCTCCAAGCCAATTACAGGAAGTTCTGGGCAGAGTATATCACAGTCAAGACAAAGACTCAGTCAGAAGTTTCTTGAATTTCCAATGACAGGGTGGGTAGGAGGCAGGGAGGGCGGGACAGACAGGCAAGGACTTACCCCATCCTAACACTACACAGTTTGAATTCTCTTCTTTCACTCTCAGCCTGGTAATGTCTACAGTGTGATCTGCTCAGTGCTCAACACAACACTAGCATCCTCAGGAACCCAGAGACAGTTGGATCAGCCAGAGGGTCCGGATGAGAGGATCACTTAGCCGAACACTCTCCTCTGTTCCAGTACCAACATGATGCCAAGTCAGAAGCCACCACTGCCCTGGCTCCACCATCTCTCCTCAGGGTCTAGCTCAAGTCACATTGGATCATTGCTATATCTTTATGCTTACCCCATTCCCTCTACCACAGGGCCCTTTCACATGCTTTGGCCTCCCCCTCTTCACCTGGCTAACTGCCACTCACTCTTCAACCTTAGTTCAAGCATCACCAAACTCCCCAACTCTGTTAGGCATGCTCCTGGTTCCACATTTTTCATTCAAAGTATTTACATATTATTGTTAAAATGTTGCATTTGTGTGTGCAATTTTTCTAAAATCTCTTCCTAGTAGCCAAATGCTGCAGGAGGGAAAAGGCCTTTTCTGTTTAAATGTCCAGCACAGTGTCTGGCAGTTAGCAGGCACTTATCAAATTTTTTAATAAACATTTAAATATCCTATCACGGATCATAATGTCCGGTTGCAAAAGTCTATTCATGATTATAAAAATAAACCATGTATAATTTATTTTTTTTGTTGGAAATTATTAGAACTTTTATTTTCATTTTTCATCTTGTCCTTTAAAGTACCTATTTTAGGATGCATGTTTTATAAAGCACGTAACATATCAGTACAGTATCAAATGGTATATGGTATGGTATATGGTTTTGAGATTATACCATACAGACATAGATGTTGCCACATATAAATATACATGCATATATTACCATATATACATGTATATCATATACATATATATGCACATGCTCAAATTTTTGTTGTCAGAGATGCAAGATAAAAAAAATGAGGTCACCAATCTTGAAAGGCAGATTTTGCTTTAGGAGACAGTTTTTCTTCTTAAATTCTAAAAGTTCCTTTTAACTACCAAAAGTTTAGCTTACAGGTCTCTATGGTTACTTTTACTGCAGCCACGAGTGGAGATAACTTAAGGACCCACTTATCTAGGGAAAAAATAGACTGAAATCTCCAGGGCAGGGAGCTGGGAGAGAGGAGGAGAGGCAGGTAATATGAGTGTGGGACGGGCACGTCCCACTTCCCACTGGGGTAGGGTTAGGAAACTCCCTGAACACTGGGGCTGTTTCTTTCTTTTTTTCTTGTTAATAGATAAAAATATGCACCATAGATGTGGCCCGACCCATTATATAAACTGGGCATGAACTGGCGTTAAAGGTGTCGTTGCCCTTATCATGGGCCATTTTGGAGTGCTTCCTATATGCAAGTGGGGGTCAACGATTATGCCTCTGCACCCAAGGTGCTCAAGGTTTAGCAGATACATGGAGGGCTGTCCAGGAAGTATCCAGCCATTGTTAATGCCACTGTATTTTTCACAGTACACAACTGGATACTTTCTGGACAACCCTCATATGTCTCCAGCAATGAAAAGCAGTAAGTTAGAACAAGATGTCCATTTCCTAGAAGGGAAGAAGGAGGGGTTGGTAGAAGGGAGGCTTGGAAACATACACCAAAATGAGACATTGATGCAACATTTCTATTTACAAATGAGACAGTGGCCCTGGGGCAGTTCTATACAGCCAAAGAGTTCACTGCAAAAAAGATGACCATTCTACTTAAGATTCTAATTAAACGCATGACTGTTGCATCTGACTGCACAAGTGCCTCTCTCTAATCCATGCTACGATGGATTCATACTAAAAGAAAAGGAAGTGGCAGTAAGAGCCCCTACAGTGCATTTCCAGATGAGAACACTATGACAGTCAGGGACACCTTGTAACAGCTCCAGTAAGGATGCCAGGCAGGAAGAAAAGCCCAGGGCGGATGCCAGACTGAGCAAAGCAACAGTTACGCGTTTGTGTACCTTTTACTTTGGATATCTCATTCAATTTCAAGGAAACATCAGAACCTAAAACTCACAGCATGGGGAATGGAAGGTCATTTTCGGTCACAAAGATGTTTAATCAAATTGGGAAGATGAAAGCAAAAGTGACGTTTGACTAAAGAAATAGCACGCAGAGAGGGGAGGGGAGGGGAGGCTATGTGAGGGAGGGTAATCGGTGGGACCACACCTATGGTGCATCTTACAGGGGTACATGTGAAATTAAATGTCTTAACACAATAAGAAAGAAAATGCCGTGAAGGCTATGTGAACCAGTTTGATGAAAATATTTCAAATTGTGTATAAAACCAACACATTGTGGCCCATGATTACATTAATGTACACTGCTATGATTTAATTAAAAAAAAAAAAAGAAGAAGAAGAAAGTATGCAGCAAGCCATGCCCTGGACTTCTGCAGAGGAGGCTGCAGCCCAGGAGGGGCCCCTGGATGGCAGGCGGTTCCCTAACTTCTTACTTCAGGGTGAGCTGCCAGCTGAGGCTTCCAGGCAGCCCCCTCCCCATTCCCTCCATCTACACTAAATGAAAACAGACTGTCACAAAACACCAGACACTTGAGAAAACCCTGCAAGGTGAAAGAGAAAAAATAACAAACAGGAGGAAACATGATTCCAGAAGAAATAAAAATAATCCAGAGAACGGATTCCAGAAAAAAAAAAATAAAAACAAAGGAATAGAAAGAAATCCCCAAATTAGAATCTCAGATTTGAGGAGATACTCATAAAACAAAGCAGAATAATGCTCTGAATGAGAAATAACCAGAGAACAGAAAGAACTTTGAAAAGTAAAAATTTGGATTGTGGAAAACAATGATAGTAGAAGATAAAATTAATGAAATCTGCCGAATTGTAGATTATAACGTTGGGCACCAGGAGATAAAAGAGACCAGAGAAACACTCTGTAGTCACTGCCCTTTTGTTTGTTTTTCCATTATCTTTAACCTGTTGGAGTGTCGCATCCTCTGACATCTATTAGAGTAGGAGTGATCTGTCTCCCAGAAGACTAAGTTCTGAGCAGACAAACAAAAACAACTACAGCAAGGCACAGCCGTGTGATGGTTCAGGACACAAAGGGTTAACAGAAAATCCTAAAAGCTTCCAGATAAGAAAAAATAAAATGAAAGGTCACCTACAAAGAAACCAAAGTCACACTGGCAGACAGGGAGCATTAGCTGTCAGAAGGCAACAAACCACATGTTTAAAATTCTGTGAAAACTGAGTATGGGCCTCAAGTTCTAAATCCAAACTATCAAAATGTGAAGCCAAATTAAAGAAGAGATTCAGACACGCAAAGATGAAAAAAGGTGGTTACCTGGAAATATAGTCCAGCTTTTGCTTATTTTTAAACCATAAACTAAGAAAGAAGAAAACAATACTCCCGTAACAATGGCTCTATTGAGGGCAGGTCTGCTGGAGGATTTTAGAGAAAGCAGCAAGACAGGGCCCCTGGAGAGAGGTCTTGGGGGGAAGGGGCCCTGCACAGACAACTGTGTCTAGAAAAGCTAGAGAACACCACATAGGTATTAAATGTGAGAGGGAAATGGGAAGAATTAGAAACTATTGAGAAATTTCTCACCGAGACAGGCACAAGGTGTCTGGATCTCTGTGGGTTTGAACTGTAACCTTACCACTCACCAGCTGTGTGACCTTGAGCAAGTGACTCGGCCTCTCTGTGCTCAGTTTTCCATCTCTCAGACAGAGATAATGATGGGACCAATTTTTAAGGCTGTTATGAGGAATTAAATGAGTTAATATTTGTAATACTCTTAAAAAGGAAGAATCCATCACCTGGCTGGTGATATAGAAGTTTTGTTAAATAAATAAATGATCCTAAAAGCTGTATTAAAATTATAGTCATCCAAAGAGAAGAAGTGGGTCCCAGTGAGAACAATTTACTAGGCTTAAAAGTAGAGGATGTGATGGTTTAGATAACAGACCAAAGTTTAAAGATAGTAGACAAAGACATTTAGTCTGTTTAGATAACAGTCTAAAGTTTAAAGACATGGTGTGTTTGGTGAGGGGGGTTTGCAGGGAGTGGGAGATGTATTTCTCCTCCTAACAATGAAAAAGAAAGACAAATTCCAGGGGAAATATCTCCTTAATTCCTCCAAACTCCCATATAAGAAAGGCAGAGTCTGAACACAGAACACAGAGTCTCAAACACAATGAGGTTATGTGTAAATGGGAGAGTGTTAGAGAGGAGATTCATTTGCACACAATGCTCTGTGCAGCCAGACCCTCCTCTGTCAGAGTACGTGGTGTCAGAGTGCAGGTCTACAAAGGAGATTCATAAATCCACAGTAAGATCAGGAGACCAGAACTTGGCTTTAATTGTGAGCCAGAATTTCCTAGTTGATTCTATAGAAACCAGGCTCACAAATCACTTCTATAAAACTTTTCCAAAATAAATCTAAATCTAGCCAAAGTTTCACAAAATGGGCTCCTTCCAAGAAAAGTAAAGTTTGAGCCCAGTCCTTTTTCAAACCTAAAGACAACAGGAAGCTTTAAAAATAACGAAAACATGGTTTCAAATGACTGGGCCCAGATAACCTAGAATTCTGGGAACTGTTGCTTATGAGAAATGTTGCAATTGGAGTACCCTTGAGCCAAGACCAGGCTATTCAAGTGCCTGCTCATTACAGTCCCACATTAGTGAAGTGGCTACTTTCAGTGTAACAAATCCTACTGATGTTTTACCCCCTGACCAAGACCTTGAAGCTTATGTGAATAGTTCACTGCTCAGCTGTCCCACCAGGATTCGAGTCTGTTTGCTGTCATGAATCTGGGGGTGTTTGGGGATGGAGGGGGGGTTGAGGAGTGTGTATGTCTTTAGGTCTCCCCATCCATGGCCAGACTGGCCAGATTGGCCAGATTCTTCAACCCAAGAGGCACCCCCTAGAGACACCTCCCCTCCAACATTCCCCGGGTTTGTGAAGAATTCAGCTCAGGACTACCCAACCCCCAGGGAACTCTATCATAGCACATTCTGCACAGCAGCGCCATTATGTCCCTGCTATATAGCCTCTACAGGTTAGTGAACCCAGGAAGGAAAAGAACGACCATGGCACAGTCACCACTGTGTCCCCGGTGTCCCCTAACAGGAGGGAGAGACAGAGACTTTGAGCCCCTCTCTCTCCCCTGTTGGACTTCCCCTTTATTTTTGGTTTTCTTGCTGCCAGTTTTGGAATTTATGAACCTGCCTTCTAAGGATAACAGGGCATGACAAGGACCTGTCAGAAGCCTGCCTGCAGGCTCTCAGCCACCTCCCCATGCCACGCCCCCTCCGAGTAACTTTGTCCCTCTTGGGGACCTAGATGGCACCGCTATGCTGCTGACCTGCAGTTCAGCACTTCCAGCCCGCACCTCGGGACCACACCACCAACTCCGTTTGGCCGCCTCCTTAGGGATGTTTCACCAATACTTCACACTTAACCAGGCTAACAAGGGCGCCTAACTAGTCTCCCTACTGCCTCGAGGCCCAGCTCTTGCTGTGCTGTCACAGGGCTGCAGACCTGGACATGACATTGCCTGCTTAAGACCTGTCAATGCGCACGTCCCTCCCCCTGAGAACCGTTACGTGCAGGATAAACTCCAAGCTCCTCAGAAGAGCAGACAAGGGCCCCCAGTCATCAGCGCCCAGCCACCACCTTCTCCGCCTCCTCTATCCCTCACTGCTCCCCTCTTCCAATGGTATCCCCCAAATCGCCACAGATTCACTGCACTGTTTCTTACCTCCTCACTTGGCCCACTGTCACAGCCCTTTCAATACCCTACACAAGACTCAGCTTCTCTTGGAAGCATTTTCTGAAATTGCTTTTAAACCACACCCCGGCCCCCTGCACGCTGAGCTACAAACTCCACTTCTCTTTTACCACGATGTCTTGTAGGAAACGGCGAGCATTGTATCACTTTATGTTCATGATGGGTGGAACCCCTGCCATGCACATGAGGCCCTAAGCTCAGAGAAGTGGGGAACTTGCTACATGTCACCCAGACTGCAAGCGGCAGAGCTGTGATCAGGATTTTGGACTCCTCACTCAATTCCCTGCCACAGATGGTATAGTCCATCTGCAATTCCTGGGATAAGGATCCTCCTGCCCTGCAGCTCTGATCCAATGCGTCCCATCTCACTAATGGATGGGCTCTGGGCAGGGAGGACGGGAGGGGAAGGCAGCGATCGCCTGTCCTTGCCTACTTCCCTCTCACACCAGCACCTTCTCCCTGCGCATGGTCCAGAAGCTGTGCCAGAAACCTGCTGGACCTGAGCTCCCAACCCTGGGAGGAGGGGCCCCTTACCGGGACTTCCTGGCCCTTCCCTCCACACAGGGTGGCTTCTCTCGCAGGGCTTAACTGCCACTAACTGCCCTCTGTCAGGATTCCTGGCCCTAGTCAAGCCCCATCCTGCCCGTCCCCTTGGAAATAGAACCTCTACTCTTACAGAGTGCTGGGGCCAGGCCTACTTTGCAGCCTTCTTCATCCATTTCCCTCCCCTGCCAGCCTCTGGGTTCATCTGAAGGAGCAATTTCTCATGCTGCATACCCCTGAGCTAGGCCTCAGGTGTCCTCTGCAAGTTTTTGATCCACGCTTTGCCCCGAGCCTCTCTCTAGTTCTAGCTGTGGGCCCCTTGAGGGTGGAGACGGCTACTTGTGTTCTCCATGTGTGAGGCCTAGGCCAGGTCACTGGAGGGACCAATCAGCACTGAGGCTCCATCACTTCCTCCTGGACCATCCCACCAGCTCCCATGGAGCCCCCCTCCCAAAACTTCCTGCCTGCAGTCTATTCTCCACAGTGGAAGGATCTCAGCGGTAGGATCTATGGGCCAGAGCAAGGTGATGGTGCTGCAGACAGGTAAAGCACAGCTGCCCGGCAGGTGCATGCCGAGCAGAGAACTGGAGAGGGGTAGGAGGGTGTTCAGCAGAATATCCTCCCCAGACGGTAGAGGCTCGCAGACACAGATCAATGAAGACAGTGCCGAAGCCTAGACAGAGCATGTGGGACGGGGATGGTATGCTGGCTGCTGAGCCCGGATCCAGGGAGAGCCACTAGGACGGCTCACAGGCAGGCAGAAAGCCAAGCACTGGAGTTACCCAGCAACACCTGAGGGGGCCTCAGAACCAGGTGCAAGGCAGGGGGTCTGGGGAGACGCAGGAGGAAGCAGCAGCACCTGGAGGCTCTTAGTGGGTGTGTGTAACCGCACTCATATGTAGAACAGTTCCTGAAGGGCAGCCGATGGCCTGAGCATGAATGAGTACCTGTTAGCTCTAGGGAATCACCAAATGATTTTTTTCTCTTTTCTTTTCTTTTTTTTTTTGCGGTTTTTGGCCAGGGCTGGGTTTGAACCCACCACCTCCAGTATATGGGCGCCCTACTCCTTTGAGCCACAGGTGCCACCCCACCAAATGCTTTTTAATCAGAGAAGTGACAAAATCACGTCTATGCCAGAGGAGACTGGGTCGCAGAAGAGATCCCAACTACTCGGCAGGCTGAGGCAAGAGAATCACCTAAGCCCAAGAGCTGGAGGTTGCTGTGAGCTGTGCTGCCACGGCACTCTACCCAGGGTGACAAAGTGAGACTCTGTCTTTAAAAAAAAAAAGCCAGTCAAAATGTCCCAAGCTATACAGAGAGCTTACCAAACATTCAGAAAGCGCTTCGGGCAAACTCTGAATGCCTCAGTCCTGCTTTGGAAACTGCAGATAACTAAGGCAGTAAACAGCAGTTTAACAAGGAACGTTTTCTCTAGCCCTGATAGCCCTGAAATGTAAAAGCACCAGGAGAACATTTTATAGCAACTCCACTCACATTAATGTTTGAAGACCAGACATTTCGAATCCACCCAGGGTCTCTCATCATTGGAATCTGAGAAACAAAAACATCAGAAATTAGTGAATGGAAATGTTCTGGAATTAAGTTTTGTAATGGCAGCACAGCCTTGTGAATGTGTTAAAACCACCCAGCTATACACTTTAACCCAGTGCATTGTGTGGTATTGAAGTTGCAGTCACCCGTCCGTGTACATGGGAGATTGGTGCCAGGACCCCTGTGTATACTAGATCCACACGTGCACAAGTCCCAGAACTGGTCCCGTGGGAACCTGCTTACAGGAAAATCACCCCTCCTTGGACGCAGGTTTCATATCCTGCACAAACATGGGCCATATTTTTTACCTGCGTTTGATTGAAAAAAAAAACCTCAGCCCACCCAATTCAAACCTGTGCTGTCCAAGGGCTAACTGTACCTCTCAATTAAAAAAAAAAAAAAATTAGTAAGACAATGTGAGGCCTTTTTGTTGAGCACATTCGGAGTGTGAAGTGTCAATTAAGTGGGGTGCACTGTGAGGTCGGAACTTCTTTCACTGTTTCAGCCTTTCTCAAACTTTTCATCCTTCCAAAAGCACGTGTCACCTACTGGGGACGCTCCAGGAGCCCAGACAGCATGGAATTGATGCGGTTGGAAGTCAGGCTCTGTGCAGCCTCTGCAGCGTTTAGACATGTGACTGCATGAGGCTTTTTGTTTCCTTAATGGTGAAATGAAGGTAACAGTGCCCCTGCCTGGCCAAGCTCACGGGCGTTCTTGTGAGCTGTGACTCAGTTTGTGCAGGCAAAGGGCAAAGCCTAACTCAGGTGCTAGTTATTAGGGCTACAGTTACGGTGTTAGCTGAGGACAGGGCCTGTGCAGGCTGCCTGTCTCACAAGGGCCCAGGTTAGAGCCACCCAGAGGGCTGCTGCCACATGAGTCAGGCCCAGCCTTTCTTTCTAATGGCATGTTGGTTGTCACAGGCCTAAAATTAAACTTAAATTATACTCAAAAACTTAAGTACTACAGTAGTCCAGAATAAACAACCCCATTAGCCCCTATCCCTCCTCCTCCATCCCATCACTCCCTGGCCCTGTACCCGCCTCACGTCCATCTGACCCCTTTGGCTTCTCCAGCCCATATTTATTGATTGACTGAGAGTTAATGGCGTTATGTCATTTTACATCATGATGTATTGAGTAGCTGTCGGGGACCATGCACTGTGCTGGGTACTGGGTTCACAGGAATGAATGAATGAATGACATGAATCTTGCCTGCAAGTCACTCATAATCTAGGGGAGGGCAGGAAGACAAGTAACGAAGTTTGCTGTGGCCACGTGCCGTGCCACATGGTATGCCCAGGTGCAAAAGGCTTATTGAAGAGGAAAAAAAAAACTGCCCAGGGTCAGATGGGAGCACAGGTAGGCCCCAGGGGGATGAGGAGAGCAGGGGTGTGTCTCACAAGGCTCAGGTGACCTCTGTGTGCAGGATGCATAGAAGGCAGGGAAGCAAATTTGAAGGTTATTCCAGCAAAGCATGGCCAAGGTGAGGACCACAGTGATGACAGCTAGACAAAGGGAAAGGAAGCTCTGAACACATCCATATAAGAATGATATGGGTGGTGCCTGTGGCTCAGTGAGTAGGGCGCCAGCCCCATATACCGAGGGTGGCAGGTTCAAACCCAGCCCCGGCTGAACTGCAACCATATAAGAATGATATGTGACTTGGAGTAGGGGTGACAAACAGGGAGCTTCCAAGAATGACTGAAGTTTCTGGCCTGGGTGACCAGGTAGATGATGATGGTACGTAGTATTAACTAAATTAGGAAAACAAAAAGGATAAATTTGGGGAGGAATATTCTAGGCTCCTGGAGCCACATCTGACATAAAAAGGATTGTTTTCCTTTGTTTCCCAAGACAGGACTTGGGAAAGGTAAATGAAAGTTACAGGATTCTCCTCGTTCTGGGTCCTTGCTGGGAAGGTGGGACAAGGCAGTTGATTTCTTCACCTCTAACTTGCTAAACACAGCAATTAAGTCCTGGTTTCAGCTGAGCGATGCATTTTAAACACTTGTAGGAATCCAGTTGCTATGTCTACTTCAGTGCACTGCAAAGACTCATGCAGCTTGGACACAAGTGTTCAGGACCAGACTCCTCAGAGGCCCAAACCCAGTCCCATTGGCACCAGCATTCTCTGTATTTAGTAGTTGGACTGATTTCACACTCATGAGGTAGGCTAGAAAGGTTTCCAGCAGTTTAAATTCACATGTCTAGATTTGGTCCTGACTCAAAATGAAGTTTTAAATCAAATATGAAGTATATTCTTTTACGAACAGAGGAGCAACATCTCTACCCCAAAGAGTTTGGTTTGAACTTGGAGATGAAATATAAGCACAAGAACATGAAAAATGGCAAACCAGTATATTTCAATAATAATTTCTTTCAAATCTGTGAAGAAAAATCTCATTCTTCCTCAGAACTATTTATCTGTTATTCAAAATTCAAATATAACATGGGAAACTCAGTCTTTGGACTATGGGTCCCAAGCAGTTAGCTGTCATGGTAGAAGCCACAGATGAACTTGTTTTGAACCCTAGTTCTTCCATGAAGAGCTATGTGGCCTTTGGCAGGGAATTTAACCTTTCCAAGCCTCAATCTTCTCATATGCAAGAAAGACTAACAATAAAATAGTTACTGATGAGGGATGGAAGGAGGTTAAAAGGGGTTACAGGGAGGTGAGAGAGAAATATGGCCTTCTGGACAAGAAAGTTGGAAAGGACCCTGAAGAAAAACGAGGAATTTTGGGTGAGTGTGACCTAGTTAACAAGTATGTGCTATTCCTGCCAAATTTAACTTGTAGCTTGTGACAACTGACCTCTAGCTATGAATAACTCCCCCCCCCCCAAACAACGATAAGGATCCCATCACAGAACAACGCACATCACAGCCACAAACATCACAAGACTAACAATTACTGCCATACCATCACTACCAAAATGACAGTTAATAATATTGATACAGAGTAAAGAAAATTTGATTTATGTGACAGCTGAGATGACCACCAATGGAACCAGGACAGCACGCCTGAAGGCCTAAAGTGAACCAGTGGGAATTCTCATAGATGAATGCAGGTGGAATTGGATGAAAGTAATTATATTGGGGATATATTGGGGTACTGCCTTTGTGTGGCATCTCTTCTCACTCGAGAAGGGGACCCTTTCCTGCTCTCCTGGAAAAGTCTATGCTTTTCTATACTATACTATTTTTCTTCACTTTAAATAAACCTTGCTTCTATTTTGCTATTTGGGAGCCCCAGCTGCCTCTTTTTCCCCTCCCTCACTTCCTTGCTCTCCCTTTGACTCGGCCAAACTTGTTGATTCTGCTGGGTGAACCAACCGGGCCCACTGAACAGTTCAGAGGTGAATTCTCACCTCTGTTACCTCACAGGACTGATGTGAGAATCGAAAGAGATAATATTGGCTGAGCACGGTGGCTCATGCCTGTAATCCTAGCACATGGGGAGGCTGAGGCGGGTGGATTGCTTGAACTCAGGAGTTGGAGACCAGTCTGAGCAAGAGCAAGACACCATCTCTAAAGAACAGCCAGTGTTGTAACTGGCACCTGTCATCCCAGCTACTAGGGAGATCGGGACAAGAGAATTGCTTTGAGGCCAAGAGTTTGAGGTTGCTGTGAGCTATGACACCACAGCACTCCACCGAGAGTGACAAAGTGAGACTTTATCTCAAAAAGAAAAGAGAGATAATATTGTGTGAGATGGGAATGCACCATAAAGATGCTAGCTGGTACTGCTGGATGATGGCCATGAAGCAGAAGGCTCAAGGTCTAGAAGGTATGCATCTTCTGAACAGCTGGTTTGCTTGCCCCTTACTGGTGCCATGAGTGGTGCAATTGCCCAGGTCCAAGAAGTCCAAGTCTTTCTTTAGACATTAGCTCCAGAGCCACTTGTCTGCTCTTCTTGTGAGTGGGCTGGACTCATTCTTGATTCTATTTTCTGCCTTAACTTCCTTCTTTTCGTTACTCACATAATTGAACATTAAGTAGCTGTTATGAAGTGAATGTTTGCGTTCCTCCAGAATTCACATATAAAAGCCCTAATCCCCAAGGTAATGGTATTTGAGGGTGAGCCCCTAGGGAGGTGGTTAGATGATGAGATGGAGCCCTCACAAATAAGATTAGTTCCCTTTTAGGAAGAGATATGAGAAAAATAATCTCTCCTCCACCATATGAGGATATAGCAAAAAGGTGGCTGTCCACAAACCCTGGAAGAGAGCCCTCATCAGAACGTTATTGCACTGGTACCTGGTCTTGGACGTCTAGCCGCCAGAACTAAAGGAAATAAATTCAATTAAGCCACTGGGTCTATGGCAGTGTTTTTCAATCTTTTTTATCTCCTGGCACCCTTGAACCTATAGTTAAACTCCACAGCACACTTAAATTATGTTGATAAAAAAAAGAAAAGAGTAAAAACAAGAACATACTTACTGTGCTTTGAACTTCTTTTGAAAATAATTTAATTAATGATCTTTAAAATTTTTCACAGCACACCTAAGATCCTCTCACAGCACACACATTGAAAACCGCCGGTCTACAGTATTTTTGTTATACTTGCCCAAGCCGACTAAGGCAGAACTCGTGTTGTGCTTTCAACCATCTTTTTTCCATGGATGGGTATAGCAAAGGATAGATGACAGATGGATGATAGATAGGTCGAGAGGTGGCAAATATAAAAACTGCATAGAGAATGAACACAGTAGATGCAGATAGATGAACAGGTAGAAGATGGACACACTTCAGGCTGCCTCATTTGCTCACCCCCTTGACTATGCTGATGGTTACAGTACAAAAAGCACTTGAAACAGAATCCCAAGACTGGTCCTGGTCAGCGACTCTGCCGCTTAGGAGAGGAATGATACTGACCCGTTGTCTTATTCTCTCTGAGCTTCAGTGTTTTCTTCTAAAGAACCTGCGTGATGCCAAGTTCAAATGTGCTGGGTGTGAAGTGTGAGGGTCATATGACAGACATACTTGAAAGTACGAGCTCGTGGTAGACACTCAACGAAGCTGAACCTCGATCTCAGCTGTAGCCTCGTAAAGATCAAGACCCAGGTCTCAGCCTCCCACGTCCCTCCAGGAGCCTTGCCCACTGCTGTGGTTCTTGACACTATTCACTGGAGTTCACTCTCTAGGGCCTAAATCCAAAGTCAAACTCAGATCTGAGGGACTCCATGGCTCTTGCTGATGTTTCTCTGAGGTTGAAATATTTGAACAGCAGAAATCCTTAGAAGAACACAGAAGTACTCCCAGGCCTAAAGTCCACAGCAATAGTCCAGTCTGCTCTGAATTTCCAAGTGGAGCATCTAAATTTCATGTGTAAATTTTATTGAAATGAAGATAACATTTTCACATAGAAATGGTACTATGGAAGCCACCTTCTCCAGGGGAGGAAAGGAAGAGACGATCATTGCGTAGCTGAACAAACTGATGGCACTGCGGCTCCACTGCCTTTCTGGGGAAATTCACTTACAGATAAATGAGGGTTTTGAGAACATGTGGGAACTGTCCATCAGGTCTGGGGTCAGGCACTTCAGGCTTTTCTGTCACTAACTTGCTGCGGGGCCTTGCCAAGGTACTTCCCTTCAGTCAAAGGAGGCATGACAGGGCATTCCTAGGGGCATTTGGTCTCTAAAATTCTGTAATTCTAAAAGCACACGCCCTCCGACATCACAATTCCAACCACTAGAACTCTTTTCTCCACAGCCTAGCACCCTCTTGTCAAGGGGATCTGGTATATGCAGAGAGGATAAGGCAGGGTTTGCTCATGCTGAGAAAGAGATGGGGTGAAGGAGATGTCACTGTAGGTATGAGGACTCTGGGACAATTTCAGCAGAACCCATGAGAGAACCACTTGTGGGTTTGGAGATCAAATGATCTAGGGTGGTAAGGGGCAAATCATTTCATATTTCTTTTTTTGAGACAGAGTCTCACTTTGTTGCCCATGGTAGAATGCTGTGTCTTCATAGCACACAGCAATCTCAAACTTTTGGGCTGAAGCAATGCTCTTGCCTCAGCCTCCCAAGTAGCTGGAACTACAGGTGCTCACCACAATGCCTGGCTACTGTTTTGTTATTGTCATTTTTGTTGTTGTTGTTGTTGTTGTTGTTGTTGCAGTTGTCATTGTTGTCTAGCAGGCCCTGGCTGGGTACGAACCTGCCAGCCTTGGTGTATGTGGCCGGCGCCCTAACCACTATATTATGAGCAACAAGCCACTCTCAGCTATTTTTAAAGAAGGGGTCTTGCTCTAGGTCAGGGTGGTCTGGAACCCATGAGCTCAGGCTGTCTGCCTCCCTCAGCCACCCAGAGTGCTGAGATTACAGGCATGAGCCACCCCGCCCAGCAATTTCATATTTCTAAGCCTCCATTTCCCCTCTGTAAAAAAGGAATACCAATAGCTTTGTCGCAGAGCCTTGTGAGGACTGGGTGAGACACTGAACACCAAGTGCTCAGTGTTACTACTTGTCATCATCATCACTGTCATCATCATCATCCTCATCTTCAATTCCTTCCAATAAGGGAAATGAAAATTGGAAAATTGGAAAATTCCTTCACCTCTCTGAATCAGCTTTCCTATTTATCAAATGCATGTGTTAGAATAAAGCAAGGGTACCCAACTGGTCACCTGTGACATACCGAGTCATACCTCCAGGATCTCCTGTCCCATGTTCCATCACATCATTCCCTGCCTGAAATTTGCACCACCTCCTCACTACCCAGGAGCTAAAACTACTCCATCCTCTCATCTCCGGCCCCCACCCTCTGCTCCTGGACGCCCCACACTACTCTGATCCCAGAGCCTGGGCTCCACTGGTTCCTCCCATTCGACAGTTCACTCCCCACCTAAATGTGTGCTTGACCCATGACTCAAAAGCCAGCTCTCTTTGGGCCCTTCTGGAATTCTCTCCTCCCCAGCAAAGGATGGCCCCGCTGCTCTCTGCCCCACCAGCATCACAAACAGAAAGCAGCAAAGTGCAGTGGGTAAAAGAGGACCTGGGAGGCAGGGATGGCGTTCTGCTGCAGTTGGGCCACTAGTGAGGACAGCGCCACTCACTGTGGCCCAGGCCCTGTCCTCCTGGGACCTGGTTTCCTTCCCCATCCTGTGAGTCGTAGGGAAGGTGAGCTTCCTGACCTCCCGGAGCCTAGGGGAGTGTTCCTCTTTGCTTGCCTACAACAGAGGGGCGATGCTAACCGGACGGGCGACTTTGACCCTCACTGAGGGTCTTTCTCGCTGAGGCCCACTTTAGTTCTCCAGGATTTCCTCAGACTAAACCCCTGAAGCCCGGCTAGCTTCTCTGAGCATCCCACTCAGTCGTGATTAGGGAGATCCCGCTTTCATCATCAAAACATGTTGGAAGAGTCTTTGTTCATTTGGCGGCTAAAGCAGACAGAAATCTCGCGTGTGTCAGTGAGATCAGCACCTGGGGAAGCTTCTGGAACAATGCAGCGCTTGGTGGGGAGGGAAGGAAGAGCTCTTTCTGGTCCCTTTGATATTCTGATGAAAGCTATTAATCCTCACCCCTCCCCCCCAAAAAATATTCACATACACCCAGAAGCCTGCACACAATTTTAGGAGACCCACGAACCTGTCAGGCCATCTGAAACACCATTTGGTTAATAAAACCCAGACATAGACCTCCTCACTCCGGCCTCCAAGAGGACGTGTGGTTGTTCAAGGTCACACAGAAAGGTGACAGCAGGGCTGATAGCGGACACAATCAGTGCTTTAACCTGGGATCCCTGCAGGGTCCCCAGAATAGCACACAGTTCATAGCCAAGGGGATTGGATGTAAGCCCTGGTTATGAGACTTAATGACGCTTAGTCTTGAGCAGATCACTTCATGCCTTAGAAATCCCATTTCTTCATATACAAAATGATGTTACTATTTCCTCCCTCTTCAAAGCTAGCAAGGGCAGCTCAGTGCTTCTAACATCTTCCTCTCTGACCCACTCCCTGAGTTCATCTGACAACATTGGGTCCACTTGGATAATCCTGGATAATCCCCCTATTTTAAGGCTGGTGGTGAGTAATCTTAATTCCATGTGCAACACTCATTCTTTTTATCTGCCATATAATATAACCTATTCACAGGTTCCTGGGATAAGGGCAGGGGCATCTATGGGGGCCACTATTCTGCCTGCTAAGCCCTCCCAGTGGGGTCACCCACAACCCCTTTTTCCTCCTTGCACTGCCTTCTCCTTGCTGCAGCCAAAGTCATCTTTTTGCAGCACAATCTAATTACATCTTCCCCATGATTAAAACCACTATATAATGTTCCACTCTACTTTTAGAGATAGATATACAAAACTTACACTAGGTTTAAAACTTTCCTAACTTGGTGAACAAAATTCCCACCCACAGCTGTAGTCTCATCTCCCCCCACCTTCTCCCTTTGATCTCTCTAATCTAGTCACACCAGCCTCTCAACCCCGCCTCTGTAACTTCATTAACCACGGGGCCTTTGCACATGCTTTTCCCTCTGCCCCAGACACACCGCAGCCGGATAGCTACTACTCATCCCCCAGACCACAATCAATTGCCACTTCCTCAGAGGGGCTGTCCCTGGCATCCCTGACATGGTCACATGGTGACTGTACCCACTTGTAGTATACCTTTAGAGCTTCCTCTCGGCACTTAGGACCATTTGCAAATTCACCTTGGTTTGTGTGTCTGTTCAGCAAATGCCAGCCTCCTTCATAATGGAAAGTACCTGTTGTTCTCATTAGTTGTCTCCACAAATGTCTGTCACAAGTAGTCAATAAATACTTGTTGATAGAAAAAAAAGTATGATTTTTTTCAATATACAGATGGGGACAGTGGTGCTCAGAAGGTCCATGGACTTTGCCAAGGTTATAGAGCTACAAGTGGGAGCAGGTAAGCTGGAATTTGACCCAGTTCTGGCTGGCTTCAAAGCCACTGCACACACTATCTGCACCTCGGCGACTGGTGGTGGGAGGGGGTTGGGGATGGCGTTATTTTTCTGCTCTTCCTAGTGGAAAAGATGAAGGACATGTTGGTTTTTATGGCTTTCCAGTAGCCTTACATCTTAGGCCTTTGTCTGAGCAACATTATGGCCAGTAACTGTTCAGGGAAAGTTTTTGCCTGTTCCTGGTCATGCCCTCCCGGCCACTTGTAGGAGAAGTGAGCACCTCCAGGTCTCATCTTTGACCAGCAGTGACTGCCCAGTCCCCAGTGCCCAGCATCCAGCCAGACGTCTGATGCATAGGTGAGTCTGGCCTCTGGAGAGCACTCAGCCAGGGGGAGCCCAGGCAGAGGTAATTCCAAGGAAAAGAGCTCTGCAACAGGAGTCCAGGAGGCAAAGGACCCAGGACTAGGGAATCCCAGCCCTGGGACAGTGAGCAGTCTACCCTCTTGGCCTCAGTGTCCCCAACTGTACAATGTAGTACCTCCTGCTCAGACAGTGATTTGATTGCATATCTATAACATGATTATTGGTGCTAGACCATATACGGACACCTTGCATAGAAGGGACTCTAGTTATAACTAGATTTAGCACGAGGAAGGACCTTGAATTTATCCCAGGATAGAAATCCTGCCCATAAAGAAGTGATCTCCTGTGTGGTCTCCTACCCAAGCCTTGTGTCCTGTGGGTGGCCACTGGACAGGCAGCTGCAGGGGGCCAGCATGCTAGCCAGCTTTGTGTCAGGGCAGGGCCTTCCCAGTTGCCACTACTTCAGGCCCAGATGCAACCACAAAAGTGTTCTCAATAGGGAAGACTTAAGCTTCATGTGAGATGTGTGTATCTGTGTATTAAATTCTCAAATCTCTCCCATTGAGAAGTGGAGTCTAATAAATTTGAGTGAGCCTAAGTGACTTGCTTGATCAATAACGTAAGATTTTTCATCTCCTGGAGCCAGGTCATAAGAAGCCTGCAGTGTCCTCCTCTTGCTGAGGGTGCCAGCTACCAGGTAAGAAGTTTGACTACCATGAAATACAAGCCTAAGAGGCCTTGTGTGTTGACTTCTGTCAACTGTCCAAGCCAAGCCAGGCTGTCTAGCTACCCCTATCAAGGCAGCAGGCATGTGAAGGAAACCATCTGTGGCCTTTCTCTCCAGCCCACCCACTAGTCAGGTACCCCAGAGTCAATGCCATGACAAATAGAAGAATCACCCAGCTGAGCCCCACCCAAACTCCTGAGCCATGAAATCATGATATATATATATATAAATAATTATTGTTTTAAGCCCCTAAGTTTTATTTATTTATTATTATTTTTCTGAGACAGAGTCTCACTACGTTGCTCTTGGTAGAGTGCTATGGCATCACAGCTCACAGCAACCTCAAACTCTTGGGCTTAAGTGATTCTCTTGCCTTAGGCTCCTAAGTAGCTGGGACTACAGACACCTGCCACAATGCCTGGCTATTTTGTTCCAGGCTGGATTCAAACCTGCCACCGTTGGTGCATGTGGCTGGCACCATAACCACTGTGCTACAAGCGCTGATCCTAAGCCACTAAGTTTTAAATCCAGTTTGTTGCAGAGCTAGAACAGAGCTTATATTTGGGAGGATAGGGAAGCAGGTCTGGAGTGTGTGTTTCAGTGTGTGTTTCTGTGTATATTACATCCGTATGTCTATATCATGAAGGGGAGGGAGTGACTGTGTCTGTTTTTCTAAGTATGCCTACGCATTTGCCTGTTTCTATACAGTGCTTCTGTGTGTTTGATATGTATCTGTCCGTGTGGGTATTTATGCCAAAGGCTCTCCTGTGTGAAATCTAATCCTATTGCTTAAGTACCTCTTGCCTGTTTATGAAAAGAGCCCTTAGAGACCATAGATTATGAACATGTGTACGTGTATGTGTCTGTAGAAAGACAAGGTTTGGTTGAAAAACAAGCCCAGGGTCCTCACAGCAGTTATATGAGGCTCTTGGGCACCTTGAACCCTGGGCTCTAAGCCCAAAGACGGGCCACTACAAGCCAGTTAGCAGGAAGCTCAGAGCCACACCACCCCCGCGCCAGTCCCCCGAGTAGGGCCGCAGTTCTCTGGGGCCTTCTAATGGAACTACAGTGTGTTATGCAGAAACCAGTTGCATGGTGAGTCAAACAATGAGTTATTTTTCCTGCACAACTTCTAAGTGCCTTTGCTACATACCATTATATGTTGTCAGTCTCCAAGAAAGAATACGGAATGCAGCATTTCCCAAAACCACATACTCCCCAAACCCTCCTTCTCACTAAGCACATGGTGGTATCTGTGTGCCAAGTAACTCATTTCAGGGAAATTCAGGGGCAGAAATATCCAAAGTTGGGGCTCAATCCTCTACACTTCCTGTCTCCATCTGCTCCTCAGGGAAGGGAAGGTGGTAGTTTCACAAAACCCGAGTCTCTCTGGGAGATCTGTGTGAAGGTTGGGAGAGAAAGGTAATAAAAATGAGTGGCAAACAAGAGCAGACGTCGGTGCCACAGTGGTGACAGAGGCAGAGAGATAGAGAGACAGAGAAACAGAGACAGCCAAACCCACAGAGAGAAAGACAAAGAGAGAGAGAGAGAGAAACAGAAACGGAGCGATAGAGAAACTCAGACAGAGAAACAGACTGAGAGCCTGAGAGTGAACTTTGGCCAGAGCAGCAGGGCTGGCCCGGCCTACCCTGCTCACATTCCAGCACACTCCTTATTGCAGAAAGACCCCTGGGCACACACAATTTCCTCCTTAGCTAGGCCATGCCAAGTAAGTGAAAGTTTCTTTTTCTCAAGTAGCCAAGTTACTTAACGTATTAACCATGTCTTTTTATTTCGGTGTGTTGATATCCCTCCCGCTGACCCTGGAGGGACTGTAAGATTGTCCTTGCCAGGGCTGGCCCTTATCTGTGAATGGGCCTCCCACATGCAACCAACCACCTGGGGACCAGGCTTCAAGCTCCTTCTCTCTTAGGCTTCCGCACTCAAAATCTACCTGCCCCGTTCCTCCACAGGCAGGTATCAGCCAGCCAGGGCCAGCCTCTATGCCCCAGAACCACTGAAATTGTTCCAGCTCACCAGTCTCAGCTGTTTACCTTGTCTCACCTGCTCCTTCCTGCAGAAACCGCAATGAAGGCCACAGCCCACATGACAGAGGCCTGCATGGGGTTCCACGCCACCTATGTCTAGGGAGGGACCTGTGAGTATCACACGCTCCCCCTTCACAACTGCCATTTCCACCTCTGTGTGTCTTACCACATCCAAGTCCTGAGAACCCTTAAAACACTTGGCATCCTGGAGCCACAAGACCAGGGGGTGGAGCACAGCAGAGACAACCACAAGAACATCAGGGGTCAATGTGTCCAGGGGTCACATGAAATAGTTCAGAAGGGCTTAGCACAGGCAGTGACCAACCCAAACAGATGCTCAGCCAACTGGGAAGGACACGTCACCCCGGACACACGAGCAAGTAACAGAGCAGCTTTCTCCAATCTAAACACAGATCTGGAGTCTGACACGCACGGTGCGGGTCCTAGACCCATCCTGCACGATCTCTGTGACCTTGAACTGTTCATTTCACTTTTCCTTGCTTCAAATTTTTCATGCATGGGAATGATATGCTACTGACAACTAAGTGGCTGAGGCAAAGATCTCAATCACTGGAGGTTTATTAAGCCAAGATTTGAGGACGCACTCAGGAAAAACACAAACCACAGTGTTCTGCACCTGGGAAGATATACTTGTAATCAATATGATTAGTGTGGGATCAAACGGACCTCAGTTTCAGGAACTGGATTTAGCCTGCAGACTCAAATTTACAATTTGCATGTCCTCGTTTGTGGGAAGTCAGCGGAGCATTTCCCGGTGAGTGATGTGTGGGGGCAGCCCTTGTAGGCGCCTGAGGCCTCCACCTTCTGTGGGCATCTGGCTGACGGGCAACTTTAGCATCAGGTGCTCACGTGGAATGGGGTGTGGCCTGATCAGCCTCCAGGTTTGGCCTTCCCTTTGCATAAGGAGTTGTGCGGAGAGGGATCCTGAGGTTTTCATTTTCCTTTACACTGCTATTATGAAGAGTAAATGAGAATGAAGTTAAGGCACTTAGTACAGAAACAGGTATCTAGCATGCCTTCAATAAATGTCATATTCCATCATCATCATCATTATTATTACTGTTAGTAAAGCATAGAACTAAATGGCTGCAGTATGATATTAGGTAGTTAGCAAGAGACTTCGAGACTCTCCTAAGGGACTAAGTGGGTGCTTTGCTTTAGTGCTGCCTCCAGCAAGTAGCCCCACCTGGGAAGAATAACACAGCCACGCCCTGCTGTCCTGGACGCCCAGGTACAATAGGATTTGGAAAGTGACTTACAGCTAATTATCATGTCATTAACCATCCATCAAAAATGTTCCATGGTAACAACTGAACCAGGAGAAGGAGCCAATCCAGACAGAATAAAACAGAATCCAGACCCGTCCAGAGCCTTTTTGCCATGACAAAGGGGCCTGTCTCTGCCTTTGGTGGGTGTATCTTGTGCTGGCAGGTGCTGCTCTGGCAGGTGCTGAAGCCTTGCAAAGGAGGGATGCTCCCCTAATTCCTGCTGGCAGAAGTTAGAGGTGGCTGCTCTGGTCCCTGCCCCCTCTCTCTCCTGTTGTCTTTCTCCTGCTTATGCCAGGGACCCCCTACCCTTGACATCAGGGTGCTAGTGAATTCTGAGGGGTGCGCTGACCAGGCAGACTTCCAGGAAGGGCTAGAAAACCACATGGCCTGTTAATTCAAACCTCAATGTCAACTACTAATAACACCTATTCCTTTCAACTACATATGATGACTTGTCCTCAACTAGAAAGTGTGCCCTAGAAAGATAGAAATAATAATTTTTATGTAAAGGGTTCAAAATTACCTGAAGACCCTTTATTGATTCACAGGCTCCAAATATCTTTTCCAAGGGAAAGTGACTTACAGAGGCAGGGAGCACTCTGGTGCAGTGCGAGCGGGTGGCAGACCTGAGGAACAGGTGCTGGTGTGGGGCCCACATGATGTCCATCACTCAGACTCTTAGGTCTCATGACCGACCTTCTGTTCACAAAACGCGCAAAGCCTTCTTAACCTGGTCCAAAATGCCAGAGACTCCAAGTGAAAAAGATCGCAGTAAACAAGTTTTATTCTACATAAATAAATGTACCACGTATCTCACACCATGGGAGAAAGGAACCCATCTGCACGGGTTTGGGTGAGTGACCCAGCTTCTTTCTAGCAGCCTGGCCCTGATCCATCAACTTGAAAGAGGGCGGGTTTCTCTGCAGAAACAGCAGCCAGAACATGAAGAGACTGCTGTCTGAAGCAGTTGGTCCCATGTGAAGTCCCTGTTGCATGCCGTCATCCTTGCATTTCTCAGAAGAGGCAGGTGAGCTAGGAGTCAGTCACAGCAGCCCTGATTCTGGGGAGTGTTTTTAAATAAAGAACTCGGAGAGAAGACCTTGACCTCAGTACACTGAGTGCCTTGTCTGAAATTATCTGAGACAGCTGCAGAGAAGCTGTCGGGAGCAAGGGGGAGCCCTGCACAGATACAGTGTCCACTGCTGAAGAAAGGACAGCACAGCCACTGCCGGACATGGTGAAACCCTATGACCAGACCTGGCTCCAGCCAGACTATGAAGAAAGCCGGCACTTCTGGGTTGGCAAGTCACCCAAAGACAAGGGTGGATGACTTCCTTCCTGCTCCCCTGTACCATCAAAGACCACCAGGGGTGGCTGCTGCAGCCTGGAGGGGAGACAGCATGTGGGGCTGTCACGCATACACGACCTGGGTGACAGACAGTTGGCCTGTGACTAAGGGTTGCCCCTCAGAAGAACCTGAATATCTGAGTATATTTGCCTCCATATAAGGTGGGGGAGGGCTTGTTCCCTGGCCTGGGGTGAGACAGGTGGAGAGTAAATGGGAAGAACTCAAGGAAGGGGACACTCGGCACCAAGGCCCTGCCAGCGCCCACTCACCACCGAGGCTGAAGGGCTAATTCAGTGTGACTCAGGTTTTGGTGGCTGAAACAAAAGCTTACTGTGCACTTCTCTGCTCATGAATAGGCATCCTTTCCCCGTCCCCAGGTCACTACCCATAGCAGGGAGTGAGGGAAGGTGAGGGAAGGAGTTGGCGGGTCACCAAGGTTCACCAAACATGGAGCACCCTAGTGCCAGGGAGGCGAGGGTGAATTCCTAAGCCATGAAGCACAGATTCGGGCAGGCTTCCAGCCTTCAGACCTGAGCAGGGAGAAGTAGAAGCCAAGCCCTACTCCTGTGTTAGCCCACTTTGGCTCTAGGGACTTCCTTCCTGCTCCCCCTGTACCATCACAGACCAGGGGTGGCTGCTCCAGCCTGGAGGGGAGACAGCGTGTGGGGCTGTCACACACACACATGACCTGGGTGATGGACACAGGCCTAGATGCACAACTCCGTCCAGACACAGCTGGGAGCCTGGCCCGGGAGCACATAGCCTCCGTGCAGGCTGCCACACGAACAGCAGCTCCTCTCACAGACAAACACAGAGAAGACAAGCCCGGAGCCCCACACAAGAGGCACCGTCCTTCTCAGAACCCACACACAGGCCTATGTGTCTGTTCTCACCATGAAGCAGCTCTGCGCATCCTTTCCTGGGATCCCTGCTCTGAAGGGTCCCAGGCCCACACCACAGATGCCTGCTGGGCTGGAGGACCATGCAAAAGAGGGGCAAAGTCACAGGAGCAGAAAAGAGGCAGAGGTGGCCCCCGGGGAAAGACACCTGGGCACAGCCGGGAAGGAGAACAGGAAGCTCCAAGGTTAAAAGGGAGGAAGAGCCCGTGGTGGGAAGTGTGGCCAGAGGGGTCCACGCACAGAACAGTAGGAGGGAGCCCCCCAGTCACTGCTGGGCAGCGTGGTGCTGTGGGGGAAGCCGGGAGCTGGGCTCTGGTTCCTGCCTCTCCCTGTGTTGGCCTGTGTGGAATACGGGCTGTGAGGTGGTGGGGCCCTACAGGCTCGGAGATGCTCAGGGAGTGATCGCCAGCTGCTTCTCTTCCTAGATTAACATTCCTTCCACCTGCCAGAAGTCACATAACCCATGCATCCTTTCCTTAGTATCTGCAAGCACACAGCTTTTCCTCCTTAAAGTTAATCTTTACCCCACGTTAAGATTTACCTTGTTAATGATACTATATAAATAAAGCTGTTTACAGAGTCCAGGCATCAGCTGCCCCAGACTTGTCCCTTGTCTGTCTTTCTCATTCCCCATCATTCCCACTCAGGGTTATTTATCCTTCTCTACGCTGATTCACGAAAGGCCCAATTCGTGAATTGCTAATAAAAGCCACATAGACCACTAAACTCAACTTATTGAAATTTCGTTTTTTGACAATAGCCCAGAATATAACTCAAGCAACCTATCACATTAAAAAGCAGCAACAACGAAGAGTAAACTTTTTTAAAAGTAGAATGTTCTTTTTTTTTTTTTTTTAGTATTTTTAAAAAATTCAGATTAATGAGAAGGTACGAATGATTAGGTTACATTGTTGGTGTTTCTAAGGTGACGTTCAAGTTGTAGTTAGGCAACTGACCTCTTCATCCTGGGAGCATGCTGTACACCCTCACAATGTGTCCACCAGGTAAGAGCCTACCAACCCCCCTCCCGCCTCCCCTTTCCACCTTCCCTCCTGCCCCTCCCCTCACTTCAATATACTTGTGTTATTTTCTCATATGGGCATGGAGTTGTTTTTCTATTATATTCAAATTTTATTGAGTACACTGTATACTTGCATTTCTACACTTGTAATATTTTACTAAGAAAAACGTGTTTCAGCTCCATCCAGGTAAATACAAATAATGTGAAGTCTCCATCTTTTTTAATGGCTGAATAGTATTTCATGGTGTACATATATCACAATTTATTAATCCATTCATGGGTTGATGGACACTTGGGTTAATTCCATGTCTTGGCAATTAAAAGTAGCATTTTCTAAGCTAAAACTAACACCATCCAGTCAAGCTACACTGACCTGACCTTGGCCATTATTTTCTGCTTCTACAGATGGGGGAAATGAACCACACTAAGGGCCATTTTACTCTCTCTGCACAGCTCAGAACCCACCTAAATCCCAGTGACTGTGCTCAGAGCCAGCCCTGTCTTCTGCACCAGCACTCATTCCTCAGAAGACCCCATACTGTTCTTGAAGGGAGAGGCTGACCAGCACACACTTCCACATCCCTCTCTGCTGCAGGTTCCTCTGAACTTGGAGCCATTTTTCCTACGCACTTTCAACCATGTCTCTTCTAGAGCAACTAAAAGATGCTTAACGCTGGAACTAGAGTCAAAATCCAAACATTCAGGGGTAGAAAATGGTACCAGTGACTCTTTGTGAGTCCGTGAGCCTATACATAAGCCTGTTCTTCACCAATCAGAGAAAATAATCATGGTCAGAGAGAAGGTGAGCCTTGAGTGAAATAAGACAGAAAACCACCTTGAGGGAAGGCGAGATGCTCACCAGATGAATACAAGAGGAAGATGAAGACTAAAGAGGAAGAAAGCGAAGGTGGAGGGAACCAGGGAAGGCCCAGAAGAGGAGACCCACCTGCACTAGCCAGTCTCTAGCTAACTGTGCATTCTGGGTGTACCAATGACTACAGTCCCACCTGAGAAGCAGGAGGGTACAGGGGCAGGAGATGGCTTCAGGGAGCACCCCAGCTGCATCCAAGCCTTATGAGTAACTTCTGAGTCTGATAATGCCCTATAAGCTCCTATTCATGCTTTGGGTTCCCAGCTCCAACACTGAAGAGGAGTAGGTAGAAGCTTCTGAAGAATCGCCAGCATATCCTCAAAGGCTCACTGATGATCAACGCATCGATCTCAGATTCCCACTGTCCTGCACCCATGTGATGTCCTAGCTTCCCTCCTCCCTTGCTGATATTCCACAGCCAGTTACAATCTCTCTGTTGCACACACCCATAGCTCCCTTGCTTCTTTCTTTGATGTGTTGGCCTGCCTGGGCAACCAGCCCAATTTCTCTCATCTACATCTATACGGCTGAACATGACAAAGAAAAATGCAAGTCACACTGACTTGTCTCGTTTTAAACTCTATCCACAAACCTCTTCAGTGGCCCTCAGTGCTGACCAGAGATCATGTGGGATCCATCCACTCCATCCTCCACTCTCCTAAATGATCATCTGTTACATTCTCCACTCTTCTTAAAATGCCACCATCCTCTTCCCTATCTTTACCTTCTACTTAACTGAGAAAAGTGCAGCAACCAGAAGAAAAGTCCCATAGATTTCCACACCACCTCCCCTTGCCTTCCCTCTTCAGCCTTCCCACCTGTCACTGGAGGGGAATTACCAGCTCCCTTCTGAAGCCAACCCCTCCCTCTGTGACTCCATTCCAGCTACTCTCCCCTGTTTTTCAATCAACGATGAGACTCGCTCTTGTTCTGGTTGTTTACATATCACTACCCGCGGGGGACTGGCCTCCAGGACCCACAGGGAAACTGAAATCCACAGATGCTCAAGTCTAATGTCCTCGAAAGATTTTATATTTTTAAGAAATTAACAGATATTCAAAAAGTGATCTGTGCCTGTTATGCGTTCAGTCCTGTGCAAGGTGCTGGGCCGGGAAGGCGATGAGAACCCACAGAACCAGGGTCTCGTCTGCAGAGAGGGTGGTAGGGACCATGAGTGACAACACTGTGAGCTCCAGTGCAGCACGTGACCAGGGTGGGAGATACGGGAAACCAGCCCAGCCCAGGTGCATGGGTCAGCAAGTGGTAGAGATGCTCAGTGCTGACGGGGTTCAGAAGGTACAGGGACAGCTGTGGGCAGAGGGGCTGGAGAAACTTCAACGCACCAGAGCTGAGCTAAGCTCTGAAAATCCAAGGGAAGGAGAAGGGCTTCGTGGCGAGTAGGAGCCACTGCAGTGTCTCCTCTGAATCCTGGCACAAACTTCTTAAGTAGCCTCATGTGACAATGACACCGTGACCCTAGAAACATGGTTTTACCTCACTTTAATTTCTTTATCCCTTCACTAAGTGGCTTGTTTGATACAACTTACATAGTCTTTTCTGTTTCAAGGGCTCTATAAACCTGCACCATAACGACTAATTTAAAATTCATCATTGAGCATGCAGAAATTTAAAAATTATAAGGCCCTTCCCTCTAAAAGTTCTCAATCTATTATAGGAAGCAGGCATCAGTTCCCCTAATCACCTTGAAAAGGGGGTGCCATAAGGGTTATTCCTATCCTCGTTAAAGATGAAGGGTCCGAGCCTCAGGGAGGTGAGCCCCCATCTCAGGGGGCTTCTCCTCTAAGGGTGGGTTCAGATGCTAACAAGAAGCTCTGCCTCTCACACCTTCCTAAGCCATTCTTGTTAGTGACGCAGTTTCTGACTCAGCAGGTCTCGAGTCTGCATTTCTAATTAGCTCCGGGGTGACGCTGAGTGGATGCTAGTCTGAGGATCACACTCTGCACAGCACAGGGCTCTAGGAACTGCTGACCACATCATTCCCCAGAGTGCCTGTGTCACATTCCAAAAATTCTGGAATCTCGAGAGGCAGTGTTTCCCCATCCTGGTCATGCAGCAGAATCACACAAGCAACTTGGAAACACATCCGAGGCTCGATACCAGAAATTCTGATCTATCAGGATGGGATGTGGGATCGAATTTCTTCAAACAAGTTGCTCACATGATTTGTTTGCACAACCCTTTTGGATAATGATCGCCCCACCTGGCTTTCCTGAGGACGTGCTCTCTGCCTTTTCTCTATTTCCCTGATTCTAGCTCCATCTGCCATATCCTCTGCCATGTAGAATGACCCCAAAGCAGCCTCCCAATCAAAACTGGACATAAGTCCAAAGAGAGCCTCTAGGGGAGGATTTGGCTAGTTCGTGTCCCCAAATAATATTTCTCCCCAACTTCAGCTAGTCTCAATGTCTTAAATTTCTCAGGCTATGATATATTCCCAAGACGTCAGGAGCAGGTCCCAAATCCTATTTCCACATCGTGGGTTTAACAAAGGGTTATAGGCCCAATAAATGGGGGTGTAATTTAAATGGAAACTGAGTTAAACATTTCCTTCTTTCTGACTATTTTTATCAAAGAAAAACATCTGGAGAAGAGCAATTTAAATGAATTTTCTCCCATAGTTTTCCTCTGTGACACAGACTAGGCAACCTCAGAGCAGGGTGAGCCCAGCAGGAAAGCAGAGGAGGAGGCAGGAGGGAAGGAAGTGTGGTGCAGGCACTTGCAGGACACTTATGGCCCTCCCAGCACTGCCAACTGCTTCAGTAACTTCACACAGTGACAGCTAACCTGACTGCCTATCAGGATCAACTGAAGAATTCTCTGGTGTTCCAGTCCCAGGCTCCAGCCAAACCCACTGAATCAAAATCTCTAGGGGCCAAACCCAGGAACTTTTTGAAGCTGCCAGGTGCTTCTGGTATTTGGGAACCACTGCACCGCATTGTTTAATCCTCACAGCAACCCCCTTTACAGATAGAGCCGCTCAAGTGCAAAGTGATTTGTTGAAGCCACACAGCCCAGAAGAGCCAGACCCAAAGCAAGAAGGAAACAGAACCAGGCTTCCTAGTGGCACAAGCACAGAAAGCAAAACTAGCCACATTCCTGGGAGGGTAACGATGACGCCTTTTGGCTTTGAATGTACCAGTATTTGGAAATTTTGGATGTGCATGAGTTATGTCCAGTGTGTGAACTTCACCCTGGGTGGCTCTGGGTGAATCATTCTTTCTGTTGGAAAGGAAGGGACGTTAATAGCCTATAAGAAAGTGGCAGCCCCCAGAATCCACAGGGAACAACTCTGCTAAAGAAAGGCTTCTGTTTTCCTTAGGTTAGATGGGCAAATCAGAGGATAACACACATACGCACACACACACTCTCACATCATATGCAATGGTTTTACAGAGGCACATGACACAATCTTCTGTGATGCCCTAAAGGATGGGTTGATAACTTGGGTTGGGTAATGTGATCTCAAAGGACACCTGATCATACTCTCATTCCTAAGGAACGTGGACATCCGCATGGACAAGGCATCTCATGCCATCTCATCTTGCTCTTTCCTTCTTAGACGTTTTATCAATACTGAGCTGTGTGGAAAGCATGATTCTGGCTGCTGGGTGAGGTGCTGTCGTGAACTTATACTTTGAATCACCCCCTCTGAAGTGAGCCCTCAACATTGCAACAGATAAAGCAAAAGTGACATAACAAGGCTCCAGCACAGGCCTGGTGCGCATAAACTAAAAACAGGTTAGACATGTCAAGCAAAAGGAGCTGAAGCTGCACATCCAGCAGGCTCAGGTCCTGACCTGGGCAGTGGATGAAGCTCACACATGGAGAGCCACGGGAGCCAGCTGCATGCTGCAGCAATTCTGGGAAGGGATTTCTGCGGAAAGCTGAAGATTTCTACAGCCTTCCTGCTATAGGCAGATACTTGCACAGGCTTTTATGCTAAGAGCCATCACTCAGAGCCTGCAGGAGCTTAGAGCTTCTGTTACAAGGCCTGGCTCTAGGATGTGGGGCCTGGAGGGGCACTGGGCAGAGAGTGTGACCCTCACATCAGTCAGCCTTGCTCCTGGAGAATGAAGGACTAGGGAAATGGGTATTAAAGAAGGGGAGGGGGGGGAAACAGCAATTTTTTAAAAAATCCACTCAAAACATGCCCTCAAATAAGTCTTCTTACATTTATAAAGAAATGTAATGCCATTAAGGACAACATTCAAATAAATATGTGGAACATGGATTCACTCCAAACTCATTTTATTGAACAACCTAATAATGGTTCTCAAATAAAAATAATCAAGACACATAAAGACTTAGGTTAAATAATAACTGTTATTACAAAAAGAAATTATGGCACCAGGCATGGTGGTTCATGCCTGTAATCCTAGAACTCTGGGAGACTAAGCCAAAGGATCATTTGAGTTCAGGAGTTGGAGACCAGCCTGAGCAAGAGTAAGACCCTGTCTCTAAAAAAAAAAAAAAAAAAAAAAAAAAAAAACCTGGAAAAATTTGTCAAGCATTGTGGTAAGCCCATGTGGTCTCAGCTACTTGAGAGGCTGTTTGAGCCCAGAAGTTTGAGGTTGCTGTGAGTGAGGCTGATGCCATAGCACTCTAGCCTGGACAACAGAGGACTCTGTCTCAAAAAAAAAAAAAAAAAAAAAAAAAGAAAAGAAAGAAAGAGAAAAGATAGAAATTATGAAGCACAAAAATAATAAAATAAAACAATAAAATAGCCACTAGTCATGGGAAAGAACCAATTAGAAATCTTGGAGGATTGTTCATCTATCAGAGACACTCAGGAATCACTTGAGGCTTAAAGGAACAAATTCTAAAAGACTACGGAAGGGGGCAGAGACAAGATGGCAGACTGAAGCCTGCTTTCCACAGAGGCTCCCGTACAGAAGGAGAGTTAAGGGATGAAAATTTAGCAAGTAACTTGGTGGATTTGAGCTGCACCGAGAGAAGGTTGAAGAACGCACATCAACCCTGCTGAGGTGAGCTGCGACCACAAGGATGCAAACAAAAGGTACAAAATCCATCACCAAGTGGACAGGAGTCCCCCCCGCCCCATGAGACTGGCTCAAGAGCCCCACAAACAAACAAATGGGCAGAAATCAAAGGCCCTCCCACTACACTTCACAGGAGAGACCTTCTAAAAACTGGACCTACCTCCCCTACTAGGGTGCCATGGCGTTCTCCTGCCAGGCATAAAACTGTATAAAACAGTAAATATTCTGTGCCTGCAACTCTGAACTCCCAGCACTCCCCTCCACTCACACTGAAGTCTGGAGGCCTGTCCCCCAGGAGTTCAGATTCTTGGGTGATTTCTCAAGGGGTGTGGGCAGTGCCTGAGCTGCGGCTGGTCAGCGCTGACTCTGGGGCACGATAGCGAGGAGAGGACAGTAGGCTGAGGGGGAGCCACGCCAGGGCAGTGCTTCCCTGAGGCGTGGTACAGCAGCCCTACTTAGGCAGCAATACAGCCAGGCATAAAACTTTGTGAAACTGTGTATCTTCCCCACTTGCAATGCTGAGCTCCCAGCACTCCCGTCCACTCTCACTCTGGGGTCTGGAGGCCGGTCCCCGAGGAGTCTGGATTCTTGGGTGATTTCTCATGGGGTGTGGACAGTGCCTGAGCTGTGCTGACTCTGGGGCACAGGAGCAAGGAGAGGACAGTCGGCTGGGAGGGAACCGCTCCAGAGTAGCGTTTCCCTGGGACACAGAGCGGCGGCTATTTTCTGGCAGTGGTACGGGCCAGACATAAAACTGTGTTGAACTGTGCGTGCTCTCTTCCTGCAGCTCAGGGATCCCAGCACTCCCCTCCTCCCTCACTCTGAGATCTGGAGGCCTGTCCCCCAGGAGTCCGGATTTTGGGGTGATCTCGAGGGGTGTGGACAGTGCCTGAACTGCAGCTGGTCAATGCTGACTCTGGGGCGCAGGAGCAAGGAGAGAAGGGTGGGATGGGAGGGAGCCACACCAGAGCAGTGGTTCCTGGAGGTGGATCAACAGCTGTGTTTTTTTTTTTAACAGCAAAACGGCTCACTCCTGGATATTCTGAAGCCACACCCCCTGTCTCCCTGGGCAACAAGAGGAGGCCACCCATGAGTAAAGGATTTGCCTGAGGCAACTCACAAACCTGGGAAGTTTCCAGGGCAGGGCCAACTCAGAGAGGTAACCAAATACAAACCTCCAGCAGCAAAGACAGGACATTGGAACTCAGAACAGCTTCTCTTCTGCAGGTGAATTTAGCAGGAACAGAGACAGAATCCCACAAAGTTGTTCTGTTCTGTTCTGTTCTGTTCTGTCAGTAACATCAATCAGGGCAGGGCTGGGCCTGAGTGAACACCCCCCAACCTTCATCAAGCACCCGAGGATGTCAGGCCTCACCTCCTCCTGCTAGATAGCAGCAGAGTACAGAGGCCTGGCAGATTTCCTTGCGATTCAGGCAGGTGCAAACCCCTGGAGTATCTGTTCACTACAGGCAACTGGATCAGCCATCTGCAGGAATATCAGTGACTGGGTCCAACAGAGAGACAAGGTAGGGAAGGAAGCATGAACCTTCCCAGACTGATCTATTTGCTGGGTGGCGCCTCTTGACTCCATGCAGCACTGGAGCAAGCCATGTCAGAGTAGTCACCAGACCCCTGTGATCCAGTTCCCACAGACCTCTTGAACTCTCCCACCCAAGACAGGTGCCAACTGAGACAATTGATTTGGACCTTTTGAACTGAACCAATAGACTGAGGACTTTTCAGGTGGTGCCCTGGGTGTGTGGTTGTATGAAGGTTTGATTTTCCTTTTCTAATTATTGCCAGTAGTGGGCAGGGTGACTTAATTACTGGTATTTCTCCACAGCTGGGACTTCAACACAGAGTAAATGTTTCACTAGGGTTGAACGGAAACCAGCTGAAAACAAGACAGAACCACTTACTAAGCCCCACTGCACCAGACAGGGCCCCAGTTTCTCAGGCCACAACACTGTACAGGCCCTTGACAAAGCCCCAAGGGAAAAATCAAAGGGAGTAAAACAACCATGGGGCAGAATCAGCAGAAAAACTCTGGTAACGTGAATAACCAGAATAGGTCAACCCCCCTCCCCCCAAGAAAAGATATGGCAGATGTAATTGAAGATCCCATTCATAAACAACTGGCTGAGATGTCAGAAATCGAATTCAGAATTTG
>CAUYPK010039152.1:0-19366 GCA_963574355.1 Loris lydekkerianus | reverse complement strand
TTATATTATGTGTTTAATATATTATTGTTAAAATTATATGCTTTTGTGTGAGTGTTTGTCTGTTTTGGCAGGTCACTGCGTGGTGTGGCTCTCTGACTCTCACAGTTTAAAATTTTGGCTCTTTGTGTTCGCCACCCCTGTACTAGATGGTGTTAAAAAAAAAATCGTGTGGAACCTGGCCAACCCAGTCCCAACTTACTTCCATGTGTGACCCACACCTGTTCTCTTCACTGATTGCTCTTATTTCCCAGGTTTAAATTCCTGGTTCTGTATCTGTTAACACAGATGTCCTCCTCCAGAGCCTCCCCAGGATGGCCAGCATTTCCTGGCCCTCCTTTCCCAAGCTGCTGCTGCTGGCTTAGCATTCTATCTGGGCTTGCTCTCTTCTGGATGAACTCACTCCCCTTTAGGTCCTAACACCACAGGTGGTTGCCCCTGCCTGTTCCTGAGCAGGTGCCACAGTCCTCCTGGGAGATGGGGCTTTCTAGCTCCCATTGGGTGGAGCTGCTGCTGCCACCTGTTACTCCCGCAGCTGGAAACACAGGCTGGGGCGAGAACACAGACATAGGTGCAGAGTAGCAGACACTCTGCTATTGGCTGCAGAGGCTGAAGGGGTCATCTGTTTACAGAGGCCGAGTGGGATGTGTTCCTCCTGCTCTGGCACTTAGGCGCTGAGGCAGAGATTGTAAGTCCTTACTGTGCCTCCAAAATACCTGAGAAGAATTCACAAAATTGGGGGCTGTCGTTCATTATTTCTGGTGTGAGGCCTGGGCATTGACCAATTTGAGAGCTCTTTGGAGGATTCTCATGTGGAGCTGGAGCTGAGAAACTCTGAACTAAGTTAGTGCCTCCGGTCTCATCTCTAAGTCCATTTTCTTTCTTTCTTTCTTTTTTTTTTAGAGACAGTCTCATTTTGCTGCCTTTGGTAGAATGCCATGGCATCACAGCTCACAGCAACCTCCAACTCCTGGGTTTAGGTGATTCTCTTGCCTCAGCCGCTCTAGTAGCTGGGACTACAGGCACCTGCCACAACACCCAGCTATTTTTTTGTTGCAGTTTGGCTGGGGCCGGGTTTGAACCTGCCACCTTCAGTACATGGGACCAGTGCCCTACCTATTGAGCTGCCCGTTAAGTCCATTTCTGATGCCATAGGTGCTGCCCTCTAAGTCCATTTCTGACGTGCTGGCCCAGGGTAAGCCCACCCAGCCTACTCCCCATCTGAACTTCCCCATCCCATGGCACTGCTTCAAGGTCCCCACTGCTGGAGGAACTAGGAACATGTGGCACTCTCTCACTGATCTGTGTCTGACATCACCTCCAATGTGGCTGCAGCGATGTGGTCATTGGGGGCTATTTGAACTAGGCTCACATCTCAGAGATGCTCAGGTCATGAAACTATCTCTCTGACCCCACGCTTCAGAGAATGACAACCAGAAGTCACCTATCTAGATATTTGGGAATTCCCGAGTCAGTGCTACTATTCATTTTGTGCAATGCCTCTACATCTTTCCTTGCAGTGGTTCTCAACAGAGACATATGTTGAGGGAGTTTGCCTAAATACACATGTCTAAGCCCACACATACCCATCCTTATTTACACTACCACAAAAAATAGCGAGTCTGTCAGTAAATCCAGATAGGATTTGAGCATATATGATTAAGAACAACTTCCTAAGATGATGCTAACATTCAGACCCTGATTTGAGATAATTTGCTAACAGTGGATAAGCTGAAACCAACATGGTCTGAATTTTGCCTGTAAGACACCAATGTTTTTGGACATCTGACCTGTATCATTTATGTTGGAAACTGTTACGCTGTCTGCCCACCAGACCTATTTTTCCCTTCTTCCATCATTTCAGAGTTATGCCTGACATATTTCTACCTAGATAGGAATTAAATTCTTCACCCCTCTTTCAATTCGTTGTGATTTCATGAGACTAATAAAAATCGAGTATAGTGATGTTTGCTGCTTGTGGGCTGGGGCTCTTATAATAGTAAGCAGGCTTCTCCATGGTTTCTCTAATGCCCTTCTTAGTAGTTGATGACAGCAGCTTTGGAAGTCACGTGTTGAAGATGACAGAGCTTTTGTCAGCCCGGGACTCTAAAAGACTGCATCAAGCAGAGATGGCAGCCAACCTGACATACCTTAGACTATTGCGTAAGAGAAAAATGAGCTTCTCTCCTAAATAACACACAATCCTTGCCTGACCTTGGCTTGCCTTGGCTGTGTCTATTGAAATCCATGGTGTCAACAAGGCTGTGCCAGCAGTTTTGTCCCCCAGGAAAAGTCAGCTCCAGGTTATTTTGACTTTCCTAACGTTCGGAAGCACCACTTGCGAGAGGCCCGTCAAGTACAGTATTCAAGGACCTCGTGGAACATGGAGCAGCGAGGCAAGCAGGGAGCCTGCCTGGGTGGGGCCAGAAGAACCTCAGCCTTCCAGGACTGAGCTTCATATCCACTCTGTATCTGACACCTGAGAAGTCAACCTCCTTTTCTCATAAACCAGGACATCAGAGTGTCAGAGGCCTCAAACTCCAAAAAATGCACTAATGGTCTGAGATACAACTAAAGTCTTTGAATATATTTAGTAGCTGCCAGATCTATCCTTTAGCAGATTTTTAAAATTATTTATTTATTGTGTATAAGACGATGTTTTATATAGCATCAAATCGTAAAATAGGGCTAATTAACAAATGCATTACCTCACATAGTTATGATGTTTGTGAAGAGAACACTTAACAATCACTATTTTTGAGTTCTTTTCTAGAAGACAATGTATCATTATTAACTATAGTCACCATGCTGTATAATAGATCTCCTGAGCTGTTCCTCCTAACTGTAATCACGTGTCCTTGAACAGCATTTCTCCATGTTCCAGCCTCTGATAACCATCACTCTATTCTCGACTTCTATGAGATCACCCTTTTTTAAAATCTTTTTTTTTTTTAATGTTTGGGATTCATTGAGGGTACAAAGAATTAGGTTGCACTGATTGCGTTTGATAGGTACAGTCCGTCTTATGATTATGTCCCACCCCCACGGGGTGTGCCATACACCATGACACCCCATCCAACCTCCCTGTCCCGCTCCCTCATTCCCCTACTCAACCCCTTGTGTTAGCTCAGCCACTGCCTTCATATTAGAACTGAGTACACTGCATTCTTGCTTCTCCATTCTTGTGATGCTTTACCAAGAAGAATGTGTTCCACCTCAATCCAGGTTATTACAAAAGATGTAAAGTCTCCATATTTTTAATGGCTGAATAGTATTCCATGGTATACGTATACCACAGCTTGTTCATCCATTCCTTGGGCTGTTTCCACATTTTGGCAATTGTAAACTCAGCTGCAATAAACAGTCTAGTGCAAATGTCCTTATGATAAAACTATTATTATTTTTTTTTTTCTGCGTAGATGCCCAGTAATGGGATTGCAGGATCAAATGGGAGGTCTAATTTGAGTTCTTGGAGGATTCTCCATAGTTCTTTCCAGAAAGGTTGTATTAGTTTTCAGTCCCACCAGCAGAGTAAAAGTGTTCCCTTCTCTCCACATTAATGGTAGCATCTGCAGTTTTGAGACTTTGTGATGTGGGCTATTGCCACTGGGGTTAGGTGACATCTCAGGGTGGTTTTGATTTGCATTTCTCTTATGATAAGAGATGATGAGCATTTTTTCAAATGTTAGCATTCATCTGTCTTCATCAGAGAAAGTTCTGTTCCTATCTCTTGCCCAGTGGTGGATTGGATCATTTCGTCTTTTTTATTTTTTAATTATTATTAAGTTCTCTGTAGATTCTAGTTATCAGCCCTTTGTCAGATTGATACCCTGCAAATATCTTTTCCCATTCTGAAGGTTGTCCTTTTGCTTTACTTCTGTGACCTTAGTTGTGCAGAAGCTTTTCAGCTTAATTAAGTCCCATTTATTGATTCTTGTTGCTGTTGTGATGCCCACTGAAGTCTTTGTCATAAAGTCTTTCCCCAGAAAAGGAAAGCATTTTCCCCACACTTTCTTCTAAGATTTTTATCATTTCATGTCTTAAATTTAAGTCTTTTATTAATCTTGAGTCAATTTTTATAAGTGGTGAAAGGTGTGGGTCCAGTTTCAGTCTTTTACCTGTGGTTTCCAGCTCTCTTAGTAACATTTGTTGAATAGAGATTCTTTCTCCCCTGTATGTGTTTGTTTGGTTTATCAGTGATCAAACGGCAAGAAGAGATTGGCTTCAACTCTTGGTTTTCTATTCTATTCCATATGTTTCTGTCTCTATTTTTGTTTCAATACCATGCTGTTTTGATCACTGTGGACTTGTAATATAGCCTGAAGTCTGGTAAGGTGATGCCTCTGGCTTTGTTTTTATCACTAAGAACAGACTTAGCTATAGGTTTTTTTTGTTTGTTTGTTTTAGACAAAATAAAGTACTATTTTTTCCAGTTCTGAAAAATATGATGTTAGTATTTTATTAGGGATTTCGTGGAATCTGTAGATTGCGTTGGGTAGAACAGACATTTTGACAATGTTGATTCTTCCCAGCCAAGAGCATGGTGTGTTCTTCTGTTTGTTGGTGTTTTCTGCGATTTATTTTCTTAGGATTTCATAATACTCTTTGAAAAGATCTTTCACCTCTTTTGTTAGGTATATTCTTAGGTATTTCATTTTTTTTTGAAGCTACTATGAAGGGAATTATGTCTTTGATTTGCTTCTCAACTTGGCTGTTATTGGCACATACAGAGACTAATGATTTGTAGACATGGATTTTATACCCTGAGACATTACTGTATTTCCTGATGACTTCTAGGAATTTTGTGATTGAGTGTCTGAGGGTTTCTAAGAATAAGATTATATCATCAGCAAAGAGTGAGAATTTGGCCTCCTCTTCCCCAATTTGGATGCTCTTTATTTCCTTCTCTTGCCTAATTGCATTGGATAGAACTTCCAGCATGATGTTGAATAATAGTGGTGGTAGTGGATGCTTTTTCTGCATCTATTGAGAGGATTATATAGTTTCTATTTTTGCTTTTATTGATATGATATATTACATTTATGGTTTTGTATATGTTAAACTACCCTTGCATCCCTTGATCATGGTGTATAATATTTTTAATGTGTAGCTGCAATCTATTAGCTAAGATTTTGTTGAGTATTTTTGCATCAATATTCATTAGTGCAATTGCTCTGTAGTTCTCCTTTTTAGTTGGGTTCTTTCTTGGTTTTGAAATCAAGGTAATGTTTGCTTCAAAGAATGTGTTGGGTAAGATTCCTACCTTCTCAATGTTTAGAAATAGGTTCTGCAGTATAGCTACAAGTTCATCTTTGAAGGTGTGATAGAATTCTGATGTGAAGCCGTCTGGTCCTGTGTGTTTTTTTGTTGAAAGCTTTTTTATTTATTTTTTTTTTTATTTTTTTTTATTTATTATTTTTTTTTGAATGGCGGAAAAACATAGCCCCTGTCTTAGGTTGCCTGCTCTTGCAGTTTCAGTCTTACCCGTCATGGGGATACAAACATCAATGGTTTGGTCCCTGTCTTAGGTTGACTGAATGCAGAGTGATCTTACCCGTCTTTTTCAAAGCTATCTGAGCAGCTTGTTTTTCCTACCCCTTTAGATTCCTTGCTAGGATGTTACACTCATGCCTTTAGAAAGTTTATTTAAAGTGATTGCTTGTCTGGGTTTAAATTCTTGCCTCTTTGATCAAACACCCTTATTATTCAATCCAAATAGTCTTTTTGCTCATGCCTATGTACAACAGCAACTTCTCGTATATTTTTTAGCATGGTATCCTTCCTCCCTTATCAGGCCTAGCATATCCTCAGCTTATTATGCTATGATTTAACCCTGCTTATATTCTGGAAGGGGAGAGGAGGTGGGGGTAGCTTCTGAGGCAGGGGGCAGGGGGGTGTCTGCTAACTGTATGAGGAGCATCTGCTGCAGCAGCAATTTCCAGCCCAGTAGAAGCTTCAGCTTTCACTAAGGAAAGATGAGCCACCTTTGCAAGCCCAGAGAGTCCAAGGGCAGGGTCATCCATTCAAATTACCCTGCCCCATTTTTCAGGATCTTAGGTTTTCCCTACTGGGACCCTCATCTTTTTATAACAATCCTGTCTTAGCTGAGCATTTAAGCATCTCTGGAGCTCTGTGACTCTGACAATAATCTTTAGCCTGTCACTTAATTGTGTTTACCCTTCTACTACAGGTGATAAGAGGCTCTTTGTAAGGTACAACTGAGACTTTCTGGTTCACACACTTAGCCATAAACTGCTTGTTAACAACCATCAGTCTCTCATTATCCTTCTAAAGGGCATCCTCCTCTGCTGTCTTCATAGGCACTGTTTCCCTCCCAGTTTTAGATGTCAGAATCATTACACTGCCACAGCATTTTGCTTCACAAAGACATTTTCCTATGTCCCTGTAGGTGAAATCTTCAGCAGTTGAGCCACCACGTTATGCTAAAGATTACCCATCTCACATATATTAACCAGGATATTGTCCTTTTAACCTACCAAGTATAGTAAATCTGTATCTTATTGTTTATTCACTCAGATCAATTTCAGGACCACTTGCCTTGTTCTCCTAGAAATAGACCCAAGATAGACTTAACACACAAGTATTTTAGTAGAGAAAACCCCTCTGAGATATAAAATGGTGAGGAAGTCTGCTAAGACTAGAACCTTTAAACAATGTTCTGAATGAGGCCGAGTGTGGTGGCTCAGCCTATAATCCAAACACTCTGGGAGGCTGAGGCGGGTAGACTGCTTGAGCTCAGGAGTTTGAGACCAGCCTGTGAAGTGTGAGCCTCTACTAAAAATAGAAAAACTAGCCTGGCATTGTGATGGGCACCTATTGTCCAAGCTACTTGGGAGGCTGAGGCAAGAGGATCACTTGAGCCCAAGAATTTGAGGTTGCTATGTGCTATGATGCCACAGTACTCTACCCAGGGCAACAGAGTGAGATCCTGTCTCAGAAAACAAAAAACAAACAAACAAAAAAAAAAACAAAAAAGAACAGTCTGAATGAAAGATGGGGAAATGAAAGATACCCTTGACAGTGAAGCTTCCTAAGGATGTTTAAACAAGGCCTTCAAGGAGTCTTCAAGCCAAAGTCAGCTATCAGAGGAGTCCAATGTCTCCCAGGGATGGGCCTCATTGGGCATCACTTAATATCCCTGCCATGCTCCATGAATAGCAGAGAACAGTTCATGGGCTCAGTGCAAATGCCACACTAGATTTCCCAGCACAGTAGCTGGGCTCCTGGTCAGCTGCACTGTCCCAGAGGGAGGTAAACACTGCACATACTTGTGGCTTTCACACAGTGAAAGCTTTTACTTCTGAAGCCCTTTCCCGTTCTGTCTCCAGTTTTTATTATTTTAATTTATAACTTTAGGAGTTATTTTACTATTATTTTTATTAATATAACTGTGTGGAAATAGCAATGGATTGCCAGTAAGGAGGACGTGAGTTATATTACTATTATACTACCAAATGACTTTAGCTTGGCAAGTTAGATGACATCTCTGGCTTCCAGTTGTCTCGTTTAAAAAAATATGCAAGTCTCAAGCTTATGTTGAGAAGAAATGAAACTAGGTTTGTAATGGGACATAATGTTTGATACTAATTTATTTGTTGTCTCTTTTCTTTTCCTGCTTCCCCAACTTCATGAGCCTTCCACTAGAATGTAAGATCCATGAGTATGAGGGCCATTTCTGAATTGTTCTCTGCTGTAGCACCAGCACCAGCATGATGTCTAATGCATAGTAGGCACAAAAACAATATTCATTAAATATGTGCATTAACTTGTTTAGTTCAGTATTGAGACATAGTAGGTCTCTAATATATGAAATTTCTCTTCTTCCACTTAGTTTGAATAAGTACTTTTTTACTGTGTTTTTATACTGCTTCCTATGAAGCCAAGAATGACTTCCCTGATAAAAAAGTTTTCAGGAAAATAGTGAAACAGGTCTTCATGATGGCCAAAGATTTCTGTAAGTATTTGAGCATGGATGTGAAAGATACGTAAATGGATAAACCACAGGTAACCATTTGGGGGATTATTTTAACTTTTAATCATTTTATAACTTTATAACTAAAAATTAAGCTTATTATTGACATAGAATATTTTATTTCAATGCATAGTCTTGATTTGCCCCGCCATCTAACAAATGTTTACTGTATTCTAAGTGGTTTATGCTAGACTTATAAACATGCACACATTTTAGAAGGGAACATGGCTCTGTTTCTGAAAAGCTTTTTTAAATAGTAAACTAGAAAGAGAAAAGTCATTATTAGAATTCCATTCTTGACACAGAATTCTCCTTTATCGGATACAAGTGTATGTTACCATGCCTGGCCTGCCAGCATGCCCAAGGCCCTAGTTTTTCAAAGGACTGTGAACTTTCTTTCAGTAGTATATTAGGGCGCCAGAGCACATCTTAGTACTATAGTAAACAAGTTCCTATCACGTGTGTGCTCTAATATAGAGTTTGGGCAGAAAGAAAATCAGGCTAGCATTGTAGATTGTGAACCCACTGAGCAGGGACCGTGTCTAATTCTGTGCTCAGCACTTGATTTTTAAATGAAAGAAAAATGAAACAATTTCATCTCTGACTATTGGAGTTTCTTATTTGAAGAAAAATGACTTTTTACCAGAACTTAGTAGAAGACTACACAGTAGGAGTTTGGAACTTATTTTAAAACATATGAGTATTGTGTAATAACTACTATATCAGTTTCTTGATGGTTTAACAAGTGTAATATCTTCTCTGAATTATATAATGGATGTTATAAATATTTTTTATAAATACAAACGTGCTTTTAAAATGTAAACTGAATTTGTTAATTTAAACTTTGATTCAAGCTTATTTAAAACACTTTTTAAAATTCTTTACTAAGTAATAAGATGTAAAGGAAAAGTAATTAATCTATAGGATTTTTCTATTTTTCAAACCTTTTTCTCAGGATGGCACATTTTTACTAAACTAGGTTTTCAATAGTTATACTTAAAAAAGGCAACATTTTATTGCTGAGTAGTGTACCACTGTGCGCATACACAGACCTTTCTTTATCCTTTAGCTTATTCCTAGACATTATGTTGTTTCTAGCCACGGCTGTGTTTTTAACTAATTCAGGCACCATTACTATTTGCATGCATGCCTTCTGTGTACATATACTTTCATTTCTTCTAAATAAATATCTAGGCATGGAATTCCTGGATTATATGGTAAGATACATTTTATATGTTTAACTTTATAGAAATTTCAAATTGTTTTCTAAAGTGTCTGAACTATCATACATTCCCATTGGAAATGTCTTGTGAGTTTCTCTGCTTCCTCACCAGCACTTGATATCATAAATCTTTTAATTTTTAACAATTTTAAAGTATATGCAATGGCGGACCATACTGATATATGCAACAGGGATAAATTTTAAACATTTTATGCTGCATTAAATAAATCATTTACCAAAAATGCATATACTATATTATATCATTTATATGAAATTCTACAAGGAAAATCTAATCTGTAGTGATGGCAAACATCAGCAGCTGTTTGGTGCCAGGAATAAGGCTAAGAATTGCCCGCAGAGCAGCACTATGAAGGGAACTTTGGAGGATCATGGAAATAGTATGCATTTTTATTATAATAGTGGTGCATTCGTATATATATATTTGGCAGAATTCATCAAACCATAAATCGGTGGATTTATAATAGTTGTATGTGGATTATATATCAATAAAATTGATATAAAAAGAAACATCAAACCTGCTTTTGATTATTAACAAAAACCTGTTTGTTAGACATGTTAAAAAAAAAAACAAAACACACACATCTGTTTGACGCATCTAGGTATAGAAGGCATTTTAGAAAAGTGAAATAAGGTTACAAGCAAGGCACAAAGTCAAGTTTCTTTTCTTCCAGGGAAGCAGATCTGTAAAAGCTGGCTGAACGTCTTGCATTCTGTCAGACTCTGTCAAGTCCTGACACCTGATCAGATGGTCCGCTGGGTCAGGAGCTGATACTTCTAGTTTACCAAAATGTGAATATTTGTTAATGACAGTTAAATTTTTTACACATATTATTTGTAAAAAAGCAATGGAGGGGAAGAGAGCATCCATCATCGCACCGCCTAAAGGCAATTATTGTTCCTATTTTGAAGTCTTTCTTAATTTTAATGCAGTTTTTACATGTCTCAGATAATATGGTAAGTGCTATTTTGTAAGTGCATTTTCACTCAATATTAAATCATTAGCATTTTCCCAAGTCATTAAACATTCTATAAACATCATTTTAATAACTGCATAACAGCTTATTATATGCCCATGCCATCGTTAAATATGGCTCCGTTAATGTCATGTAGAAAATTTTTTTCCAAACAGCAGACACATTGCCTGGCCATCCGAATGTTCTCCAGAAATGTTGTTGAATGAACGAATGAGGCATAAACACTGTTGTGAAGAACATCTTTCAGTCACAATCTTTATATTTTGTGATAAATGTTAAGATAAATTCCCAGAAGTAAATGTCTGTGATAAACACGTAAAAACCAGTTAAAGGCACTTGATTCAGTTGTGAAAAGCTTTTATCTTCGAAGAAAAGACAAAAATGATTCTGTACATGGGTTTTCAAAAGTTAACTGAGGCCCATTTTAAAGTAATTAAATGTGTTTTAGAGTGTTATGGTCCATTTTTAAGTAGTTCTTTTAATAATATGATCAATTAGAGGCAAAATCCTGTTCCTCTTCCTTTCTCTCTCTCTCTTTTCTTTTTTCTGTTTTAAAAAAAATCCTCATGGTGGTCCTGTCTCTAAGAGCATCTTGGTTTTAGAGGCTTCTGATCCTTTCACTTTTCTTTTAGTCCATTTCCTAATTTAAGACTTTTGGCTTAATTGTAGCTTCTCCTCCGATGTTTTGCTACTAATGCCCTCTTCCATTAGTCTTTGTGTAATATTCATGCCATTCTGACATTTACTAAATAGCAAACGCCATGTAAACACATCACTTCTCTGTGGTGGTGGTGGTGGTGGTGGTGGAAGAATTCACACATTTACTTGGCTGCCACCCTGCCCTCCATAAATCCAACTCAGGCTAATTTTCCAAGCGCATCATCAGTCAGAGGCTGGGATCCCTTTGGTGCTCATCTCTCCTTGCATGTTAACTCTGAGTCCAACATTCCATTGCACAAAGGAGCTGGTCTTGGGCCTCAGTGAAGGCATTTCAGGCCTTGCTCTTTAAGCCGGATGTACAGATGGGAGTGGGGCCTTAGAACCTGGCACTTTGGCCAGCGATCGCCCCAATGCTGGCCCTGTCTTCCAACCTGTTCTGCTTCTGATTTCTGCACTTTATATGTGTGGACCAGCTCTTTATCCTGTGACAACAATATGGAGCTGGGAAAAGATTTTCTGTTGCAAACACATTAACCCCTTGGAAGGCTCTTGGTTCCTTTCTGGCATGTGCAAATTTCTCCACATTCAGATCTCTTTATTCACAGTTTGGGGTCAGTTGCTTAACATCAGAATATTGTGATTTATTTTTTCAGGCTACTATTACCAGGAAAGCTGGGAAATAATTCATTTTTTAAATACCAATCAGAGAATTAGAGTGTCACAGACCTTATGTAGGCCATGTGCAAACCTTAAATCCATATCAATAGGACCCAAATAACCAACTAGTGTCCTTTCTTTTAGTTTAGCTATCATAAGAACTAAATGCATGTTCCACATACATAGCTTGGGTGGCTTTTGCCAAGACGTGTTTAGAAAAAATAAATAAAATGATTGGAGCAGCTCAAATGATTAAGTGACAATATCTCCACATTTTATATACATTTCAATTTAGGAAGGCACATTTATTCTTCCACTTTTTTTGAGTAGAGTTCAGTAAAATTTCTATGTTATTGAATGTTAATATTTTTATTTTTATGCAGATTTGTAAAATCTGGGAGAAAAAATGGGTTTCCTTCTGATAGATGCATTAAAATTGAGGTAAAGAGGCCTGATTGCTTTTTCAGAAAGGTTCAAATGTGTCACAGGGTCACACTGATAACATGTGACAGTGCACAAAGCTGTGATATTTTGAAACCAAATTTAAAGCTTTTTAGACAAGCTAATACTACTCTTCAATTTAAAAAATGCTTTTCTCTTCATTGAGATGAAAGAGAAGATACAAGTGCTTAGCCACAAATGTGGCAAAATCCCCCTGCAACTGCCTCTTTTCTTTTCTCTCCTCTCTCCTTTAATCTATTGGGGTACAAATGCTTTGGTTACCTGAATTGCTTTCATATGGTTTGGGTAAAAGTTGTAAGTGTGCCCATCACCCAAGTAGTGTGCATTATACCAGTCAGGTGTGATTTTACACATTTCCCCCCCCCCCCCAACACTTCGTTTCTGTGGAGTTTTACTCTCATATGTGCCTATGAATATTGATGGGTTAGTTCCAGCGTAATGGTCAGTACATGTGGTGCTTGTGTTTTCATTCTTGCTTAGAAGACTGGTCTCTAGTTTCATCCACGTTGTTACAAAAGGTGTTGGTCACCTTTTTTTTTTTTTTTTTTTATGGCTGAGTGGTACCCCATGGTGTATATATACATGCCACATTTCATTATCCACTCCTGTCCTGAGGGGCACTTAGGGTGATATCACATCTTTGCCACTGTGAATTGTGTTGCAGTAAACATTACAGTGCATCTGTCTGTTTAATAAAATGACTTTTTTGCTTTGAGTGCACAGTCAATAGTGGGATTGCTGGATCAAATGGTAGGTTGACTTTTAGCTTTGATTGCATTTCCGTACTATTTTACCACAGAGGAGGTACTAGTTTGCAGTCCTGCCGGCAGTGTATGAACATTCTTTTCTGTCTACATCCACACTAGGGATTTTTTGATAAAAGCCATTCTCACTTATGTTAGGAAATACCTTACTATGGATTGGATTTGTATTTCCTCTATGATTAGAGACATTGAGCATTTTTTCATGCTTACTGGCCATAAGTCTATCTTCTTTTGAAAAGCCTCTGCTCATGTCTCTTGCCACTTTTTACAGGGTTGCTTGATTTTGTTCTTATTGATTTGAGTTATTTATAGATTCTGTTTATTAGCCCTTTATCAGATGTATAGCATCTAAATATTTTCTGCCATTACATTCACTTCATTTATTCCTTGGCTGTGCATAACTTTTTAATTTAGTAGAATCCCATTCATATGAGTGTGTAGGTGATTATATATTGATTTCATAGTAGTATTGAGTACATTGGATACTTTTTTTTTTTCTATTAAGACTCTTTTCTAGTTCCATATGAAGTGTAGAATTATTTTTTCTGGATCTTTGAAAAATTATGTTGGTATTTTAATAGGGATTGTCTTCAATCTATAGATTGCTTTGGGTAGTATTAACAGTGTTGATTCTGAAGATCCATGAGTATGGTATAGTTGTCCATTTGTTCATCTTCCCTGTGATTTCCTTCCTCAAAAATTTGTAGTTCTCACTCTTGAAGTCTTTTACCTCCCAGGTTGAATATATTCTTAAGTATTTGGTTTTTTATGTTGCTATTGTGAAAGGTATTGAGTCTTTGATTTGATTCTTAGCTTGATTGTTGGTGTATAGGAATGCTATTCCTTTGTGTATATACATTTTGTAACCTAAGACTGTGCTAAATTTATTTATCCATCTCAGGGGTCTCTTGGTAGAACCTTTGGGATTTTCGAGATATTATCAGCAGGGTGGTAGTTTATCTAAACAGATTGATATTTTTCTCTTGTCTGATTGCTCTGGCTAGGACTTCCAGTGCTATATTGAATAGAAGTGGTGATGGTGGGCAATCTTGACTAGTTCTAGATCTAAATGAGAAAGCTTTCAATTTCCCCGCATTCAGTGTGATGTTGGCTGTGGATTTGTTTTATATGAAATTAAAATTCTGAAGCATATTTCATCTATGCTTATTTTGTTAAGAGTTCTTATCATAAAAGGATGCTGAATTTGATCAAATACTCTCTCTGTGTCTATTGAGATGCTTATATTGTCTTTGATTTTGGTGAACTACATTTATAGATTTGCATATGTCAAACCATCCTTGTATCCCTATAATGAAGTCCACGTGGCCAGATTATTTTTTGATGTGCTCCTGAATTCATTTTGCTGGAAATTTATTGAAAATTTTTGCTTCTATATTCTTAAGGGAAACTGGTTTATAGTTTTCTTTTGTGTTGCGTGCTTTCCTGACATGGTATCCTGGTGATACTGGCTTCACAGAACAAGTTAGGTAGGATTCCTTCCTTCTCAATGTTATAAAATAATTTCTGCACTACAGGTACAAGTTCCTCTATATAGGTCTGGTAAAATTCGGTTGTGAAACCACCTGGTCCATGACTTTTTTTCTTTTGAAGGTTTTTTTTTATTGCTGCTTCAATTTTGTTACTTGAGATTGGTCTGTTTAGGAATTCTAATTCTTCTTCTTTGAGCTTAGGGAGGTTGTGATACACACTGAATCCCTTCTAGCTCAACAAGATGAGAAATACTTATTGCTTCTGGCCCTTAGAAAGACTAAGGTAAAATCCTATAAAATTTTGAAATTAAAAAATAATACAAAATTATTTTGGATTAATGCTTGGGTCATTTTATTATAAATTCTTACTCCTGTCAAAAGGTGTATATAGAATACACCTTATGGACCACAAAATTTCTTATTTTGTTCAGTATACTTATTTTGTTATTCCTACATTAAGTTTTACTTTTTCATTTGATTTCTTTTATATTTTTTCTCTTTTTGTGTTTTCTAATTTCTGTTTCTTCACTTTTCCTTTTTTCTAAGCCATTTATACCCTGAAACGCACATGTATGCACACACACAAACACAATTAGACTTCATACTTTAAATAACAGAGAAAATTTTATATAATATGAGATTTATATCTTTGAGGTATGTATTAAGGGATGAACATTGAGAATACTTTGATATATTCCTTGAAATACCTCTGTAAGACATCTTTCTATTTGGTGCATACCACACGCAAAAAATATTCCTTTTTTCATGTATTTTAAAATTCCTTTTAAAGTTGCAATCCTCTATAAAGATGCCATTAGAAAGCAATAAGTGACTTTAAATAATTCTGTAAAATATCATTAAGAGTAGATATTTCACTAGATGCTCCTAATAACATATAGAGCTTTTGTGGTCTGAAATCTTCTGGTACTGTGGAGTATTTGAGAAGACAATCGGGGGTTAATTTACAAAGTATTGAGTTTAAAATCACTAGAGATTTAAAATCACCAGAGATTCCACTGGTAAAATAGTATGAGAACAAATGAAAAAAAATTTAAAGAGTATACTACATATCGAGATACAAAAGACAATTAAAAGAAATATCACAATGTACTTTGATGAAATGGTAATGTTTTGAATATCCATTGGTATATTCTATTAATTTAAAAATTCTGTTTTTTATAAAACAGAATAGACACATTTAATCCACATCTGTCACATTCAGATTAGAACAGCTGGGGAAAAACTAAATGCAGTGATTGTACTCTTTTCATATATATAAGGAAATGTTGTACAGATCAATTTGTAAGCTTGCTTCTTTCTGATAATATAAAATACACCAACTTTTATCAGATTCTACATGTTTCTTTGTTTTATTTTTTAGACTAAACGTTTCTACATAATTAAGAATTTGTAGTTTGGGCATTGCCAAGAACCACATCTGTACTGAAATCAATTGTCTGTGTTTGGTAAGTGGGGCAGAAAATATTTTATAGATGTGTTTTGTCTGTAGCAGACTCCTAGTGTGCATCTTTTATACATTTTATTGAAGATGCTTTTAAAATTTCTAGGCAACACTTAGGATTATTTTTCCCAAACTGTTTTGTATTTTAGCCACAGATAGGGGACTTAAATTTGTGAATATGTTTAATCTATGGTACTCAACCTCAAAGCCAAGAAGGCTGATTTTTGCCAATCTTAAATAAAAGATAGGTAAAACTAACAGTAAATGCCTTTCTATACTATATTTAAATCAGGCACTTTAACTTTACTTCAAAGTTGAGGTTAAAGCAAAATAGTTCTAATTAATTATAAAAAAGAAACCATACCTCTTCATTATATTTCTTTCATCACTTTATTTTATAAAGAATAGGAATTTAGAAGTCCTAGGACGTTTTATCTAAGCTGTTTATTTCATTTTCCTTGGATAATAAGAATTCCCAAACAACAAAGTATTCTCTAATTGTGCAGGTAGTCCTCAGGGTGTCAGTTTTCTCTTTAGCATCTTCTGTTAATAACTTTTTCCCCTAATAACTGAATAATACATAAATAAAAGTGAGCCACAATATTATGTTCCTTATACTATATATTTATAATATTTAAAACATGTCTGTGTTTTTTTTAAGCTATATATTCTGCTATATAAAGTTAACATTATTTTGTGGTTATTTTTATTATATTAAATACTTAAAACATAATTTTAATGACTATAATATTTCAACAAATGTACATATGTGCTAAAGTCTATTTAGAAAAAAAGTCTATAAAGTCTATTTAAACCTTTTCCTAGGGCTCGGCGCCCATAGCACAGTGGTTACAGCATCAGCCACATACACCGAGGCTGGCGGATTCGAACCCAGCTCAGGCCAGCTAAGCAACAATGACAACTGCAACAGAAAAATAACTGGGCATTGTGGCGGGTGCCTATAGTCCCAGCTACTTGGGAGGCTGAGGCAAGAGAATTGCTTAAGTCCAAGATGGTGAGGTCGCTGTGAACTGTGACACCATAGCACTCTACTCAGGGTGACATCTTGAGACTCTGTCTCAAATAATAAATAAATAACAACAAATAAACCTTTCCCTACTCTTGGGCATTTTAGTTATTTACAGTGCATTGTTGCTTTTCTTTTTTACAATGAATCTTCTTATTTATAAATCATTGGTGTGCTTCAATATCCTTCCATAAATAATTTTTTTGAATATAAAACTATGTATTGACAATATTAATTATTTACAATAAAAGTAAACAACATACAATTGAATAACATTCTGGTTATTATGACTTTTTTTATGGCTTTTGCTCAACCAGTAACTCAAATACTGAAAAGTTTGAGTCTACATGTAAGCAATGAGTTGGGGTAAGGAAAAAACATGCAGGTCAATAGTTTTAGTTTACAATGTTTGTTCACAAATTTATCTCAACAGGTATGAAACTGCCAACATGGCTTAACCATCTGATTATGTTTCCTATTTTTCTTTTTTATTAAATCATAGCTGTGTACATTAATGCAATCATGGGGCACCATAAACTGGTTTTATAAACCGTTTGACACATTTTCATCACACTGGTTAACATAGCCTTCCTGGCATTTTCTTAGTTATTGTATTAAGACAATTGTATTCTACATTTACTAAGTTTCACAGGTACCCTTATAAGATGCACCAAAGGTGTAATCCCACCAATCAGCCTCCCTCTACACATCCTCCCTCCTCCCTCCCCTCCCTCTCCCCCTTCCTTCTATTCTTAGGTTATAACTGGTTTATAGCTTTCATATGAAAGGCATAAATTAGTTTCATAGAAGGGCTGAGTACATTGGATACTTTTTCTTCCATTCTTGAGATACTTTACTAAGAAGAATATGTTCCAGCTCCATCCACGTAAACATAAAAGAAGTAAAGTCTCCATCTTTCTTTAAGGCTGCATAATATTCCATGGTATACATATACCACAATTTATTAATCCATTCGTGGATCGATGGGCACTTGAGCCTTTTCCATGACTTAGCAATTATGACTTGGGCTGCAATAAACATTCTCATACAAATATCCATGTTATAATGTGATTTTTGGTCTTCTGGGTATATACCTCATAGAGGAATTATAGGATTGAATGGCAGATCTATTTTTAGATCTCTAAGTGCTCTCCAAACATCTTTCCAAAAGGAATGTATTAATTTGCATTCCCACCAGCAGTGCAGAAGTGTTCCCTTTTCTCCACATCCATGCCAACATCTCTGGTCTTGGGATTTTGTGATATGGGCTAATCTTTTTGGAGTTAGATGATATCTCAAAACAGTTTTGATTTGCATTTCTCTGATGATTAAGGATGATGAGCATTTTTTCATATGTCTGTAGGTCGTGCACCTGTCTTCTTCAGAGAAGTTCCTCTTCAAGTCCCTTGTCTAGCCTGCGATGGGATCACTTGTTCTTTTCTTGCTTATACTTTTGAGTTCTCTGTGAATTCTGGTTATTAAACCTTTGTCAGAGACATAAACTGCAAATATCTTCTCCCATTCTGAGGGCTGTCTGTTTGCTTTACTTACTGTGTTCTTGGCTGTGTAGAAGCTTTTTAGTTTGATCAGGTCCCAGTAGTGTATTTTTGAAGCTGCTTCAATTGCCCGGGGGGTCCTCCTCATAAAATACTCACCCAGACCGCTTTCTTAAAGAGTTTTCCTTGCACCCTCTTCTAGTATTTTTATAGTTTCATATCTTAAGTTTAAATATTTTATCCAATGAGAATCTATCTTAGCTAATGGTGAAAGGTGTGGGTCCAGTTTCAGTCTTCTGCAGGTTGCCAGCCAGTTCACCCAGCACCATTTGTTAAATAGGGAATCATTTCCCCACTGAATGTTTTTAATTGGCTTGTCAAAGATCAAATAACGGTAAGTAACTGGGTTCATCCCTTGGTTCTCTATTCTGTTCCATACTCTACCTTTCTGTTTTTGTGCCAGTACCATGCTGTTTTAATCACTATCAATTTATAGTATAGTCTGAGGTCTGGTAGTGTGATTCCTCCTGCTTTGTTTTTATTTCTGAGTAATGTCTTGGCTATTCGAGTTTTTTTCTGATTCCATATAAAATGAAGTATTATTTTTTCAAGATCTTTAAAGTATGACAGTGGAGCATTAATAGGGACTGCATTAAAATTGTAGTTGCTTTGGGTAGTATGGACATTTTAACAATGTTGATTCTTCCCAACCATGAGCATGCATGTTTTTGTATTTGTTAACATTTTCAGCTATTTCTTTTCTTAAAGTTTCATAGTTCTATTACTCAACCTGTTCAAAAATATAGAAAAAGAAGTAAGACTACCCAACACATTCTATGAAGCAAATATCACCCTGATCCACAAACCAGGAAAAGACCCAACAAGAAAAGAAAATTATAGACCAATATCACTAATGAATATAGATGGAAAAATATTCAACAAGATTCTAACAAACAGAATCCAGCAATACATCAAACAAATTATACATCATGACCAAGTCAGTTTTATCCCAGGGTCTCAAGGCTAGTTCAATATACATAAATCTATAGGTATAATTCAGCACATAAACAAATTAAAAAACAAAGATCATATGATTCTTTCAATTGATGTGGAAAAGCTTTTGATATTATCCAGCATCCCT
>CAUYPK010039150.1:0-18041 GCA_963574355.1 Loris lydekkerianus | reverse complement strand
ATACATCATGACCAAGTCGGTTTTGTCCCAGGGTCTGAAGGCTGGTTCAATATACATAAATCTATAAATGTAATTCAGCACATAAACAAATTAAAAAACAAAGACCATATGATTCTCTCAATCGATGCAGAAAAAGCTTTTCATAATATCCAGCATCCCTTCATGATCAGAACACTTAAGAAAATTGGTATAGAAGGGACATTTCTTAAACTGATAGAGGGCATCTACAGCAAACCCACAGCCAATATCATATTGAATGGAGTTAAATTGGAATCATTTCCACTCAGATCAGGAACCAGACAAGTCTGCCCATTGTCTCCATTGCTTTTTAACATTGTAATTTAACACTTAACAATGTAATGCTTTTAACATTGTAATTAATTTAACATTAACAATGTAATTTAGCCACCACAATTAGGGAAGGAAAGGTGATCAAGGGTATCCATATAAGGTCAGAAGAGATCAAACTTTTGCTCTTCACAGATGATATGATTGTATATCTGCAAAACATTAGGGACTCTGCTACAAAACTCTTAGAAGTGATCAAGGAATGCAGCAGTGTCTCAGGTTACAAAATCAACATTCACAAATCAGTAGCCTTTATATATACCAACAATAGTCAAGTTGAAAAAACAGGTAAGGACTCTATCCCATTCACAGTAGTACCAAAGAAGATGAAATATTTGGGAATTTATCTAACAAAGGACATGAAAGATCTCTATAAAGAGAACTATGAAATTCTAAGAAAAGAAATAGCTGAAAGTGTTAACAAATGGAAAAACATACTATGCTCATGGTCGAGAAAAATCAGCATTGTTAAAATGTCCATACTACCCAAAGCAATATATAATTTCAAGGCAATCCCTATTAAAGCTCTACTGTCATACTTTAAAGATCTTGGAAAAGCAATACTTCGTTTTATATGGAATCAGAAAAAACCTCAAATAGCCAAGACATTACTCAGAAATAAAAACAAATCAGGAGGAATCACGCTACCAGACCTCAGACTATACTACAAATCGATAGTGATCAAAACAGCATGGTATTGGCACAAAAACAGAGAAGTACATGTCTGGAACAGAATAGAGAACCAAGAGATGAATCCAGCTACATACCGTTATTTAATCTTTGACAAGCTAATTAAAAACATTCAGTGGGGAAAAGATTCCCTATTTAACAAATGGTGCTGGGTGAACTGGCTGGCAACCTGCAGAAGACTGAAACTGGACCCACACCTTTAACATACATTTAAAAGAATTTCAGGGCCGGATGAGGTTATGCCCATAATCCCAGCATCCTGGGAGGCAGAGGCAGGAGTGTTAGAAGCCACTATTCACTGAAACGGCCATTCCATGCAGGGCACCACTGGTCAGCCCCGAACAGCCTCAGTGCCGACATTTGGAGACTGTTCACTCACATTCAAGGCTACTGTCATAGATAAGTTGGAGAACTGGACTCTGTGGTACCGGTCAAGGACTCAGGGAACTCTGCACCCCGTCAAGTGTTGACTAACTATAAGTTTAGTTTGCAGTAAGAATGCTCTGAACACATAACAACTTTAAGATAGGAAGATGTTGTGTAACTTTGTATCCCGTGAGGGGGAATCTGTTTGACATGTACTATGAGGAGTAATACTATTGCGGATCTTTATTTTTACTGTGCAAATAAAAGTAACAAAAGGGAACAGGAGGGCAGAGAGGAGATATCCCCGCTGCTCCCTTGGAATTGCTGGCTTTTCTGTAAATAAAAGTGAAACTGCTGATTTCTTATCTGCTTCTCTGTTGACTGGCTTGGGTGACAGGAGGACAGACATGTTGGTCCAGTCAGGAGAATCACTTGAACCTAGGAGTGGGAGGTTGCTGTGAGCTAGGCTGATGCCACTGCACTCTGGTCTGGGCAACAGAGTGAGACTCTGTCTCAAAAGTAATTAAATAAATACATAATGAATTAAAAATTTTAAGAGAAGCCTGGCATATCATTGGAAAAGCAAAACATCATTCAATCACTCTTAGTAAGAATATTGAAATTATGTGAAATAAAACCAACCAACAAATAAAATGTAGGTCTTTCCATCACACCGTTCACTAAAAACACATTCCAGCCATGTTAAATCATCACAAAAAATATTTAAATAGAAGAAAGTTTAAAACACTAAATTGTCTTCTGGTTAAAAGGGCAGATCTACTACAGGCATTTACATATTCTTCCTATACTAGTGGGAAATATTTTAAAATTCTCTAAATCCATGGCAACCAAAATGATGACAAATGTGGATGGAGAAATCATAATTTATTTCGCAGGAAGGATGAGCTAGAAATAAAAATCTCTGTGTAGAGTGACATCAAGAGAAGAAGCTGATTTACCAAGAAAATCATCTGAAATTCTGTGGAATTGTTGACGTTAGTAACCTTGTGACATGGGTTCTTCCCACTGGCATTAGGTGCTAGCTCAGCATGGTTTTGATTTACATTTCCCTGGTGAGTAGGGACGTTCCACGTGTTTCCAGGGGTTTGCTGGCCACCTGTCTGTCTTACTAGGAAAAGGTTCTGTTCATGCCATTTTCCCATTGATGGATGGGGTTGGTGCTTGAGGTCTTGGTGTATTTTGGTCACTAGCCCTTTGTCCAACTTGTAACGTGTGAATATCTTCTCCCATTCTGAAGGGCTGTTTCCTTTCTCGATCATGTCCTTAGCTGTGCAGAAGCTTTTTAACTTGATCAGGTCCCATTTAATTACTTTTCTTCTTGCTGCAATTGCCAATAGGGTCTTCTTCATGAATTCCTTCTAAGCCTCCATGATTATGAGGGTTCCCCATATTTTCCTCTAAAGTTTTTATTGTTTTATGTCTTAGATTTAAATCTTTTATCCAGTGTAAGTTAATTTTTGTAAGTGAGTAAGAGTTGCAGGTCCAGAAAAAGACTCAACAAAAATGAGAAAATTATAGACTAATATCATTAATCAATATAGATTCAAAAATACTCAATAAAATCCTAGCAAATAGAATACAGTTATACATTAAAAATGTATACATCATGGGTGGTGCCTGTGGCTCAAAGGAGTAGGGTGCCGGCCCCATATACCGGGGTGGTGGGTTCAAACCTGGTCCCAGCCAAAAACTGCAAATAAATAAATAAATAAAATAAAAGTATACATCACCATCAAGTGGGATTCATCCCAGAAATGCGAGCATGATTTGGCATACACAAATGCACAAATGTAATTCACCACATAAACAGAAACAAAACCAAAGATCATATGATCCTTTCAATAGATGCAGAAAAAAGATTTGCAAAATTCAGCATCTTTTCTGGTAAGAACACTTAAGAAAATAGGCATAGGTGCTACACTTCTTAATGGAAGACATCCAAGCCAATATCATACTGAATGGAGTAAAACTGAAAGCTTTTCCACTTAGATCTGGAACCAGACAAGGATGTCCACTATCACCACTACTGTTCAGCATAGTGCTGAAGTTCTAGCCAATGCAGTCAGGTAAGAGAAGGACATGAAGGGCATCCTATAGGGACCGAGGGGTCAAACTCTAACTTTTTGCTGATGGTATGATCTTACACTTAGAATACCCCAAGGACTCAACCACAAGACTCCTGGAAGTGATCAAGAAAGACAATAATGTCTCAGGATATAGAATTAATGTCCACAAATCAATAGCCTTCAGATAGGCCAACAATAATCAAGCCGAGAACCAAATCAAAGACAATACTCTTCTCATATGAAAGTCACAGTACTTTTGTAGGTACAAAATGAGCTATCAAACATACTGTGCCCAGCAGGAGTCTGGCACTGCACAGGGGCTGGTGGAAGCTCCTTCTCCAGGCATCCCCTATGCTGAACTATTTGCCCGAAGCTGGGCCGCGCTTTCTATGAGAGTGCTACGCCTCATGTATCTACTTGTGATAGTCTTTATTGGATTTGATTTTCAGATTTTTTTCCCTTAAACTCTTCACTTTCTTTTCCAATTATCAGTTTTTCTTACTTTTACATTTTACATATTAGGCAAAGAGTTAGTGACCAAAATCTACAAAGACCTCAAGCAAGTCAACAATCAGAGCAAACAATCCCATCAATCAATGGGAAAAGGGTGCTGAATTTTGTCAAATGCTTTTTCTGTATGTATTGAAAGGATCATATGGTCTTTGTTTTTGCTTCTGTTTATGTGGTGAATTACATTTATGGATTTGCGTATGTTGAATTTCTAGAAGCTAGAAAATTTTCTGCTCCCCTGGGTAGGAGTCTTTTTCTCTTTAAAATTAAGCCAATAATAGTTTTTTTTTTTTTTTTTTTTTTTTTCTATATTATACTTCTTAAGTATGAAACATCCCCAAAGTAGAGGATGGTTAGCATACTTTATTTATGTTTTTGACATCCCTAACAAATACCCGTACTGAGGTGTGCATGTTTTTTGTTGTTGTTATTGTTGTTTGCTTCTTTTTTTTTTTTTTTTTTTTGAGACAGAGCCTCAAGCTGTCGCCCTGGGTAGAGTGCCATGGCATCATAGCTCACAGCAATCTGCAACTCCTGGGCTTAAGCGATTCTCTTGCCTCAGCCTCCCAAGTAGCTGGGACTACAGGCACCTGCCACAACCACCAGCTATTTTTTGACTGTAGTTGTTATTGTTGTTTGGGAAGCCCAGGCTGGATTCGAATCCATCAGCTCTGGTGTATGTGGCTGGCACCTTAGCTGCTTGAGCTACAGGTGCCAAACCCATCCATGTGTTTTAACAGGCTCCATTTCTGGGACCGCTGGCCTGCTGTTCTCCCACAGCCATGCTTGCTTAACTCTCCTCTTTGCCTCTTCTTTCTCTTCCACCCCCGTTTCCTCCCACACGACCCATAAAAACTTCTTGTTTACTTTTAGCATTCACAAAGAGTGACTGGCATGATTCATTTTTTTATCCTAAATCACAGACCTGAATCTTTTTGCTTCATTTCACCCGTTCTCTGCTTCCACTTTTTCTAATTTCCTGGAGTTCTTATCTTTTTCTTTACATCTGGTGTTATTTGTATTGCCCCTTGACTTGAAAATTCAAATGTTTTGCTCCTCTAGTATACACTGATTTGCCACTTGACTCTCCTTGTGAGGAGGAGGAAAACAAACCCTCAGTGACCACCTTGTAAGAAGGATGAGTTCTGATGAACTCTTTTTGTCTTGATTAGAGGATGTGGGAGATGAAAATACAAATGGAATAGTTAGGGGAAAGGGTGGTTCCAGAAGTCTGAGAGAATGTATGATTACTTAGTATCATGGTTCTCAGTCAGGGATCATTTTGTATGAACACTCTTGAGGGATACTTGGAAATGTTTGGACTTACTTTTGATGAATGTCATCGGTGTCTGTTGGAAAAAAAGCCATGATGATGACAAACCCTGCTGTACACGGCATGGAAGGGCCTCTCAAAGGGAAGTGTCACCTGGCTCCAGACGTCAGCAGTGCTAAGTTTGAGAAATCCAGACTAGAGAATGGCGGTAGCAAGGGAGGAGAAAGTGAGGAGATGGGGAGATTTCAGGAAAAAAGGGGGCTGGACAGGTCCTTATAGGTTTTAACTGCTCCCCAGAAGAGTGGAATTGCAGTAGCTACCACTGAATGAAGCAAGACAGAAGGCTCCAAAGAGGGTTTGTGTCTCATACCATTCAATGTCATTTTTTCTGCCAACTCACTAGTTAAGACACATTACTCTTCAAATTTCCGGAGTCAAATTTGAGTTTGGATGTGACATCATACTCAGATAGATTCAAGAGTTGATCAAGAAAGCCTCATCTATGGGGTCACTACACTGCTTCCCTCTGAACGAGTCTCAGCCTTGAGTAGGGCTTGGGGGCCAATGCAACCCAGCAATGTCACCAGTGCTTCTGATATGCAAGTGCTGGCCGCTCCGAAGAAGTGGAGACATTCTGCTCACATTCTTCTCTGATCCCTTAATGGCATGCTAGCAACTTCACCTCTTTTTAGCGGCATCCAGATTTAAGAGGTTTCTGCCCTGTGCACTTGAACTCATTTACCCATTTCATGAGACTGTTTATGTTGATCCTAATGGTTACAGCTAAGCTGTTTGCAATCTTGTCAGAAGAAGGCAGGCTCAATTCTGGCAGCTGAAATTTCATGTTTAATGCAGGCATAATACGAAAAACAACTGCTGCAATCAGAAAAGGCCCCAGGGGGGACACGTACAAAGAGGAGTTTAGACAGCAGTCACACTCACTAGCGGAGATTCTAACCCAGGGATGAAATTACCCTTATTACAAAGCTGCAGTTTGTTATGGTACTTGCATTATTTCCCCAAGGCTTATGTTACCCTTACTTTTAAGGGTCAAAAAAATCATAAATAAAAGTTAAACTTCCAGATAAGAAGGAAACACATTTTAAATAACACATCAGTATTTATTATTTTTGGGGAAAAAGAGATCCACTGAGTGGGGAACTGTAGCAGCGGCTCGGGCTGTCGGCCAGCATCCCCTCTGTCCTTCTGTGCTGCTGGCGGATGCTGGTGCTGTGAGGTGGGCATCTGTGCGGGGAGGTCAGCCATCGCGGTGTGTTCAGGCCTTTTGCTGCGGGTGGGTTTAGATTGCAGTGTCTGGCACAATCCTGGCCAATCAGATCACAGAGGAAGCTGAGGACATTTCTGGTAAACGGAAGGACAAGCTAGCAGCCTGCAACAGGCCAAGCAGAGAATAGAGACCAGGTACTGAAAGACGTGTTGGAACACTGAGGTAACATAACCCCCCCACCCCCACTCTGGATTTGTGAGAATAATGTTTACGCTGCTTTGAGTTAAGTTTTTCATTTGCTTGCTTTAAAAACATTGAACTAGGCAAGATAATGGCCAAGTAACAGCTTCTGTGCAACCAGGCGCAGGGAGATTGGGGAGAGAAAGACTCGAGGCATCTCTGGCTGGTGGGATCTGCCCAGAAACTTCCCTTTGGTGACATAGGGAGTCAGTGAGAGACTTCTGGACCCCACAAGGAGGACAAAAGCAGTGGAGAACTGGCAAGTGGTAGGTGTGTTTGTTTGGTAGGAGGTTGTCTGCAGCTGTAACCATAGCAACAGTGAGACTGCAAGCAGGAAAAGCCTTACCTATGGGCTTTGGTTTTTTTGGACTTGGGCACTCGATTGAACTGCCTTGGGAGATTTTGGGTGGGTGTGTGGACGACTTTGGGCATTGTCTGGGGCCCTGGACTGAACCGCTGAGCCAGAAAGGAGCTAATATTGTTCAGTTGTGGGCTGCCTGCACAGCCACCTTGGGGGAGCTCCCCCTGCAGGTTGCAGAGTGGGGTTAGGCCAGGAGACGTTGAGTGAGTAAGTTAGTGACTGAGCTGCCCAAAGGCGGGACCAAGATGCTAGGGAAGAGCTGAGATCTAAGTGTTTGGGAGATTACAGCCTTGGCCCTCAGGGGCCTGGGGTGAGACCGGTTCAGTGCGCTGGATAAGCAAGCAGCCACACCAGGAGCAATCACAGCAATAAGTGCTTTGCTTGGAAAGCTTCTGTTTAGTCAAGGTTCATAGTTTGGAGTGTCTTTTAAGTGAGCTGAGGAGACATTTGGGCTCCAAAGCCTGTGGGGTCTGAGAAATCACAGAGGCCTCCAGTCTCCATCTCATCCAGCTGTATCAGCATTGTGATTAACATCTCATACCTCAGAAGATCACCTGTTGCCTGGACAATATTCAGCAAGATAGATATACTGTTTTTGTTTTGGCATTTTTTCTTTTTTTGGCTTTTTTTAATTTCAACATTTTTCCTCTATATTTTTTCTTTTTTTCTTCACTCTTCTAACTTAACTATAATCTTCCATTTTTGCCTTCTTTAACAATTAGAAATTCATTTTTGCTAGTGTTTCTGCCCCTATTATTTTTTTCTCCCAATTTTATCCCATAAGAGTTTTTGTTTATTTGTTTCAATTTGATTTATAATATTTTTGTCTTTCCTCTCTACCTGCTGTAGGTGGGGTACTGTGTCTGATCAGGCTGGCAAAGTGCTGCTGACCCCAAGGGAGTGCCCTAATGCAGCACCCCTAGAGGTTGGGGGTTTTTAAGGTTGGGTCAAAGTACCCTACTATACACCTATATTACTCCTGTCTCCTTCTTTTGGTGCCTCTCTTCTTTTAGTCAATATTTCCTTTTACTCCCTCTTCTATCTCTTTTTCCTTTCTTTTTTAAATCTTTTTTCCCTTCTTGCTCTTCAATCTTCTCATCCTTCTGGTCCTGTACCAAAAGGACTCATTAAAACTTTAGGGCAGAGGCACAGTAAATTAAAGAAGAGGAAGTGAAAGGAAAATTAGGGCAAGGAAACAGATATAAGAAAACACTCATGAAGAGGCATCATCAGAAAAATCCTGGCAACATGAAATACCAGTTCAGAGCAACTGCTTCAAGGGAACTTGAGGTAGCTACTACAAAGGATTCCACCTATAAAGAAATGTTAGAAATAACAGAAGGGGAATTTAAAATACAGATGATGAAAACAATGAAGGAAATTGCTGAGAAAGTGGAAAATAACCAAAAGGAAATAAAAAAACAGAATCAAATAAGAGATGAGTGATATAAAGAATATATAAAGGATATAGCAGGGCTGAAGGAACTGAAGCAATCAATTAGGGAACTTAAGATGCAATAGAAAGCATCAACAACAGATTAGATCACACAGAAGAAAGAATCTCATAAGTAGAGGATAACATTCTTGAGATAACTTAGTTAAAGAGGCAGAAAAAAAGAGAGAGAAAGCAGAACATTCACTGACAGAATTATGGAAGTTTATGAAGTGTTCAAACATATGAGTTATAGGTATCCCAGAAGGGGAGGAAGAATGCACCAGAGGAATGGAAGCCATTCTAGAGAATATTACAAATGAAAATTTCCCAAATATCACCAAAGATTCTGACATACTCCCTGGTCACCTCAACTCAAATAGAGCTTCTCCAAGACACATTGTGATGAATCTATCTAAAGTCAGACAAAGGAAAAGATTTTGTAAGCTGCCAAGAGTAAGCGCCACCTTACCTACAGGGGCAAATCCATCAGGGTTACTGCAGACTTCTCTGATGAAAAATTTCAAGCCAGAAGACAATGGTCATCTGCCTTTAATCTACTTAAACAGAACAATTTCCAGCCCAGAATTCTATATTCCACTAAGCTAAGCTTTAAAATTGATGGAGAAAACAAATCATTTACTGATATGCAAACATTGAGGAAATTTGCCACAAGACCAGCTTTACAAGAAATATTTCAACCTGTTTTATACACTGACCATCATAACGGACCATCAGTAAAGTAAACACTCAGAAATTAAAAGACAGAACCTAGCTTTCACAATGATGCAAACACAAAACTAAGCAATGGACTTCCACAAAATAATATGAATAGAACACTACCACACATATCAATTATCTCTAATTAATTATCAACTACCACACTTATCAATTATCAATAAATGTCAATGACTTGAATTCCCCATAGATTAGGTAATTGGAATAAAATACACAAGTGATCTATTTGCGGTCTGCAGAAACACACCTCATGTCAAAAGAAAAATTAAAACTTAGAGTTAAGTGTTGGAAATCAATTTATCAGGCAAATGATATTCAGAAGAAAAGAGGGGTTGCAATCTTATTTTCAGATACATGAGGACTTAAAGCAACTAAAGTAAAAAAAGACAATGATGGTTACTTCATATTGGTCAAGGGAAAAATATAACAAGAAGACATTTCAATTCTAAATATTTTATGCACCCAATTTAAATGCTCCCAGATTCTTGAAACAGACCTTGCTTAGTCTGAGCAATATGATATCCTACAATGTCATGATAACAGGGGACTTTAACAGCCCTCTCTCAGAGCTGGACAGATCCTCTAAAAAGAAATTAAACAAATATATAAGAGATTTAAATGAGACCCTAGAACAATTGTGCTTGATAGACATATATAGAACACTTCATCCCAAAGATAAAGAATATACATTCTTCTCATCATCCCATGGAACATTCTCCAAAATTGATCATATCCTAGGCCACAAAAGAAACCTCAACAGAATCAAAAGAATTGAAATTTTACCTTGCATCTTCTCAGACCACAAGGCACTAAAAATAAAAACAACTCCAACAAAAATGGTCAACCTCACACAAAGGCATGAAAGTTAAACAATCTTATGCTGAATGACAGTTGAAGGAGGGAAGAAATAAAAAAGGAAATCATTAACTTCCTTGAGCATAACAACAATGAAGACACAAGCTACCAAACAAGTGAGATACAGCAAAAGCTGTCTTTCTATCGCTTTAGAAGCCTACATTCAAAAAACAGAAAGAGAGCACATCAATAAACTCACAAGCCATTTTATGGAATTGAAAAAAGAAGAACAATCTAAGTCTAAACCCAGCAGAAGAAAAGAAATATCCAAAATTAAATTAGAGATTAATGAAATTGAAAACAAAAGAATCATTCAGAAAATTAATGAAACATGGAGTTGTTTTTTTTTTTTTTTTGAAAAAATAAATAAAATAGATAAACCTTTTGCCAGACTAACTAAAAATAAAAATATAAAATCACTAGTAACCTCAATCAGAAATGATAAAGGGGAAATAACAACTGATGCCACAGAGATACAATATATTATCTCTGAATAATACCAGAAACTTGACAATGTGAAGGAAATGGATCAATATTTGGAATCACATCCTCTCCCTAGACTTAGCCAGAAAGAAATAGAGCTCCTGAACAGACCAATTTCAAGCACTGAGATCAAAGAAACAATAAAAAAAAATCCCCCCCCCCAAAAAAAAAATTCCCTGGTCCAGATGGCTTCACACCAGAATTCTCTCAAACATTCAAAGAAGAGCTTATTCACATATTGCAGAAATGATTCCAAAAAATTGAGGAGGAAGGAATCTTACCCAACATGTTCTATGAAGCAAACATCATCCTGGTACCAAAACCAGGAAAAGATCCAACTAAAAATGGGAACTTTAGACCAATTTTATTAATGAATATAGATGCAAAAATTCTCAGCAAAATCCTAGTCAATAGATTGCAGCTTATCATCAAAAAAAAGTCATACATAATGATCAAGTAAGTTTCATCCCAGGAATGCAAGGCTGGTTTTATATCCATAAATCCACAAACGTTATTCACCGTATCAACAGAAGCAAAAACAAATCCTATATGATCCTCTCAATAGATGCAGAAAAAGCATTTGATAAAATCCAGCATCCTTTTCTAATTAGAACACTGAAGAGTTTAGGCACAGGTGGCATATTTCTTAAACTGATTGAAGCTATGTATAACAGACCCACAGCTAATATTTTACTGAATGGAGTTAAACTGAAAGCTTTTCCTCTTAGAACTGGAACCAGACAAGGTTGTACTGTCACCATTACTATTCAACATAGTGCTGGAAGTTCTAGCCAATACAATTAGACAAAATAAGAAAATAAAGTGCATCCAAATGGGAGCAGAGGAGGTCAAACTCTCCCTCTTCGCTAATGATATGATTTTATACTTAGAGAACCCCAAAGACTCAACCATAAGATGCTTGTAAGTTCTCAAAAAATACAGTAATTTCTCAGGATAAAAAATCAATGTCCACAAGTCAGTTGTCTTTGTATACACCAATAACAGCCAAGATGAGAGGCTAATTAAGGACACAGCTCCCTTCACTATAGCCCCAAAGAAAATGAAATACCTAGGAATATACCTAACAAAAGAGGTGAAGGACCTCTATAAAGAAAATCATGAAATCCTAAGAAAGGAAATAGCAGAGGATATTAACATGCTCATGGCTGGGAAGAATCAACATTGTTAAAATGTCTATACTTCCCAGGGCAATCTACCAATTCAATGTCATCCCTACTAAAATACCAACATCCCATTTTCAAGACTTAGAAAAAATGATTCTGCATTTTGTATGAAAAACAAAAACAAAAACCATATAGCTAAGGCAGTTCTTAGTAATAAAAACAAAGCCAGGGGCATCAGCATACCAGACTTTAGGCTGTACTACAAAGCCATAGTGGTCAAGACAGCATGGTACTGGCACAAAAATAGAGACATAGACATTTGGAATTGAATAGAAAACCAGGAAATGAAACTAACATCTTACAACCACCTAATCTTCAATAAACCAAACAAGAACATACACTGAGGGAAAGACTCCCTATTCAATAAATGGTGTTGGGAGAACTGGATATCCACATATAATAGACTGAAACTGGACCCGCACTTTTCTCCACTCACAAAAATGGATTCAAGATGGATAAAGAACTTAAATTTAAGGTATGAAATGACAAAAATCCTCAAAGAACGCATAGGAAAAACACTGGAAGATATCAGCCTGGGGAAAGACTTTATGAGGAAGACTGCCATGGCAATTGAAACAACAACAAAAATAAACAAATGGGATTTAATTAAACCAAAAAGCTTCTGTACAGCTAAGGAGACAACAACCAAAGCAAATAGACAACCTACCCAATGGTAAAGGATATCTACATATTTTGAATCAGACAAAAGCTTAATAACTAGGATCTATAGAGAACTTAAATTAATCCACACGAAAAAAACCAACAGCCCCATACATCAATGGGAAAGAGAGATGAACAGAACCTTCTCTAAAGAAGAAAGACAAATGGCCAGCAAATATATGAAAAAATGCTCATCATCCCTAATTATTAGAGAAATGCAAATTACAACCATCTTGAGATATCATTTAACCCCAGTAAGAATGGCCCACATCACAAAATCTTAAAACTGCAGATGCTGGCATGGATGTGGAGAGAAAGGACACTTACACTGTTGGTGGGACTGCAAACTAGTACAACCTTTTTGGAAGGAAGTATGGAGAAACTTCAAAGACCTCAACCTAGACCTTCTATTTGATCCTGCAATTCCATTACTAGGCATCTATCCAGAAGGAAAAAAAAAAAAGATTTTATTATAAAGACACTTGTACTAAACTGTTTATGGCAAGCTCAATTTACAATCACTAAAATGTGGAATAGCCTAAATTCCCCTCAACCCAGGAATGGATTGGCGAGCTGTGGTATATGTATTTCATGAACTAGTATTCAGCAATTTTAAAAAATGGAGATTTTGCAGCATTTGTATTAACCTGGATGGAGGTGGAACACGTTATTCTTAGTGAAGAATTACAGGAATACAGAAGCATGAATTCTATGTATTCAACTTTGATATGAGGACAATTAATAAGAATTAATGACACAGTGGGGGTTGGGGGAAGGGGAGAGCAGACAGAGAGAGAAGGAGAAAGGAGGTGAGGAAAAGGAAAAAAAAAAAGAAAATGGTGACTAATTCTCACATAAATTGGATTTAATTTTGACCAAAGTACATTATTTGAACAATAATTTTTAATTCAACTTCTTAATACATTGTTTAGGTTATTGCATCCTCATGTATAAGTGAAATATGTTTGTAATTTCCCTTTATAATATATTTTTCCAGTTTTAATATCAGGTATATCCAGATGAAGTAGAATGATTTGAAGTATTTCTTCTTTTTCTATTGTCTATGAGATTTGGCATGATCTGCTTTTTGGAATTATCTTCTGTTTTCATTTATAGAAATAAATATTCTCTATTTTTTGAGATTTTGGAAAAAGAAAAAACAAAGTAGTTAACTGGTGACTCTATACTGAACCTCAGAGTCAAAGGATTCTATGATAGACACACTTTTATCTGACAATGTGAATGTTACTTTTTTTGCATTATTATTATTATTATTGCTCAATATTTTGTTATAGCAATCACCTGATTTCTTTTCTGATTATATTTATCTTCATTTGTTCTTTATGAAGTTTTTGTTTCTAGTCCTTATCTTCAACATTGTTATTGTTATTAAATTTTAAGCCTCTTTAATTTTGTGAAGGCAAAAATTGGAAAGCAAATAAACACGTTTACATGTATAGAGAAAATAAAAAAAACAAAAACATTGAACTAATAAAATAACTTTGTATTTGCCACACAAGGCTCCATCTTCTTTGCCAAAAGAAATGCTAGGTTCTGGCTTGGCACCTGTGGCTCAAGCAGCTAAGGCACCAGCCACATATACCTGAGCTGGCAGGTTCGGATCCAGCCTGAGCCCAGAAAACAATGATGGCTGCAACCAAAAAATGGCCGGGCGTTGTGGCGGATGCCTGTAATCCCAGCTACTTGGGAGGCGGAGGCAAGAGAATCACTTGAGCCCAGAAGTTGGAGGTTGCTGTGAGGTGTCATGCCATGGTAGTCTACCCAGGGTGACAGCTTGAGTCTCTGTCTCAAAAAAAAAAAAAAAAGAAAGAAAGAAAGAAAGAAAGAAAGAAATGCTAGGTTTGGCAGCTGGTGTTAGTGAGTCAGAAAAATGGGTAAGCCACCTTTGTTTGTGCATGAGAAGAAACATTCCATTTGGTTCTATCTCCAGCACACATTTCCTGTGTGTCCTTGGACTTGAACTTGAATGCCGTCAAGTTTATGAGGTGCTTGTATTACTCTACACACTTCACATGAGCACTATTGTTTGTTAATTTGACATTTAATTTCAAAGTGTCCTGAATAGAGTTCAGATAGTGTAGATTTTATCTGCAGAACAAGTGGATAAAATTGTCATTATTAGTCGTTATTGCCCCTAATATTCTATAAAAATTCTATGCATGTTTTTATGTGTAACCTGGTCTTTATAAGTCAACAGGCATTTAGATGTCTCCTTCAAACTTCATCGTGATCTTTAATAAATTGTTAGAACCCCCCAAAATACTATACACACCAATGTGTTTCTTAGATTGTAAGAGTTGACAAAATAAGAGCATTACAAATAGCCATTAAATTTAACACATATTTATTGCATGTCTACTACGACTTTAATGATTATTGGCGTCTCATATTTACACAGTGTTTTGGAAATTATGAAGTAATTTTATATTCATTTTTAAAATTTTAATCAGATTAACATATGCCCAGCACAGTGCTGGATACTGAAGGAATTTAAGGAAAATACAAAACTAGCTTGGCTGACTGAAATAATGCCAAGCAAAAGTATTATTGAGAAGTTTTATTTAAAGCTTTATTTATTTGTTAAAAAGCAGGAAAGCTAGGACAGAGTCAACTACTTTTCACATGCTAATTTGACATTCATATGGCAAAATAAAAAATATTATTTTGGTATGTGGCTCCTTGACGCTATTTCCTTTTTCTCAACTTTACCGAGAAATAATAGTACAATGCTATGTACAACTTTGTACATAGCAAATTCAATAATGTATAATGCTATGTACATTGAGAAGTGATTACCACAACTGGGCCAGTTAACATGTCTGTCACCTCACATACTTACCATTTTACTTGTAGTGAGGAACCTTTAAAATCTACTCTTAGCAAATTTCAAAAAAATTATTCAAGCAATTACTAACCATTGTCACAATGCTGTACATTGGCACTATGTCCAAGCCCCAAAGTAACAGTTATAGAGAAGTCATTAAATCAAAGAGTTTTTATAAATGTAAGCACACATTTTATTTTTGTGAATTAAATATCTGCCTTAATGAGAGCCATTTCTATGTAAGTTTCAAATCTCACAGCTGATACAACATTAATAACACAGACAGGAAACAGGTAAAAGAAAACAACAGTCAAAAAAAAAAAAAAACCTGAATAGAGTATTATTCTATTTTTTAAAAGTTCAATTAGGAGAAAATATTTCATTTTTTAAGCAAAATATATATACTCTAGGATTGAAAACTATAAATTTATCAAAGGAAATATTACTTACAAACATCATAATTTATCCTAAAAATACAAATTTAAAAAATGAGATAATCTATACATCCCTGCTGGAAGATATAAAATGTGATAAAGAAGAGTAAGTGTTGGTGAGGAACTGAAACTCTCACACATTGCTGATCAGAGTGTAAATTGGTGCAACCTACTAAACATTGGGAACTATTTTGGTAATATTTACTAAAATGACATGTATAATTCCACCCTGATACATATACTTGACTAAATTGTATACAGTTTTCCACCAAGTACTCATAACGAAAGTAATAGCCTTCAATTAGAAGCTAATTGTGTGCCCACCAACTACGTAATGGGTAGACTGTGGAATGGTCCATCATGGAGTACTATACAGAGTTGAGAAACCAACTACGGAATGGGTAGACTGTGGAGTGGTCCATCATGGAGTACCACACAGAGTTGAGAAACCAAATATGCAATGGGTAGACTGTGGAGTGGTATTAACTATGTGATGGGTAGACTGTGGAGAGGTCCATCGTGGAGTACTACAAAGAGTTGAGAAACCAACTGTGTGATACGTAGACTGTGGAGTGGTCCATTGTGGAGTACTGCACAGAGTTGAGAAACCAACTATGCAATGGGTAGATGGTGGAGTGGTCCATCGTGGAGTACCACACAGAGTTGAGAAACCAACTGTGTGACATGTAGACTGTAGAGTAGTCCATCATGGAGTACCACACAGAGCTGAGAAATGAGCTATGTGATGGGTAGACTGTGGAGTGGTCCATCAGGGAGTACCACACAGAGTTGAGAAACCAACTATGTGATATGTAGACTGTGCAACAGCTCCGTCATGGAGTACTATACAGAGTTGAAAATGGAAAATCTGCAAAATTGAACCATACTAAAGAAAGCTCACTTCTTGTTTTTCTTACTCCTAATATTAATAAGAATGCTCCTAATGTTTATTTTTTATAGGATGCTGACCTAAATATCTGGTAGATATCATTTATCAAATTGAAAACATTTTCTTGTACTTTAGTTTCTTAAGAGAGTTTATCACAGTATTGAATTTTATCAAATATGTTTGCAACACAAAGATGATTATATTGTTTTACTCTTTTCATTTATTTAGATAAAATAGACATTCTAATATTGAACATGAAATGTTTTTTTACATTTCAAGATTTTTTGAAAACCTAAATACAAATATCACAGAATCACAATGACATACGAGATCTGAAAATGAAGTTCATGCACTCATCCTACAAAAAATGCTGCATGCCTCGTTGCTGTTATCAATATGGTCAACTTGTAAGTGCTTCCCTCAGGGAGCTGTGCACCCACAACAGGGCCTACTTTACCCTTCAAAGCATATTTTCTAGAATGAGTTCATGAACTTAATTGTCACACTGTGTGAAATGACAGCTCTGATGGTTATCTCAGGAAGAGTTCCAAAATTGCTTTGAAGGATTTGTGGTGCTTTTATTTTCATTCATTTCTTTCTTTCTTTCTTTTTCTTTTCATTTTTTTTTTTTTTTTTTGAGACAGAGTCTCAAGCTATTGTCCCTGGGTACAGTGCTGTGGCGTCACAGCTCACAGCAACCTCAAACTCTTGGGCTGAAGCGATTCCCTTGTATCCACCTACCAAGTAGCTGGGACTACAGGCACCTGCCACAATGCCCAGGTATTTTTTGGTTATAGTTGTCATTGTGGTTTGGCGGGCTGGATTCGAACCTTCCAGCTCTGGTGTATGTGGCTGGTACCCTAGCTGCCTGAGCTACAGGTGCCCATCCTTTTTATTTTATTTTATTTTATTTTTTTACTTGTTGGGGATTCATCGAGGGTACAAAGAACCAGGTTACATTGATTACATTTGTTAGGTAAAGTCCCTCTATTTCATTCATGTCTGCCTGTTATGACATAATTTTTTTGTTGTTGGTCAACAAGGGATTTTATTTATTTTATTTTTTTATTGTTAAATCATAGCTGTGTACATTAGTGCAATCACCTGTACCCATTCTAAGATGCACCATAGATGTGGTCCCACCCATTACACTCCCTCCACCAAAACCTCCCCCCTCCCTTCCCCTTCCTTGGCCCTTTCCCCATAGTCTTGTGCTATGGTTGGGTTATAGCCTTCATGTGAAAGCTATAATTTAGCTTCATAGTAGGGCTGAGTATATTGGATACTTTTTCTTCCATTCCTGAGATACTTTGCTAAGAAGAATATGTTCCAGCTTGTTTATTGCAGCAAAATTTATAATTTCTAAGTCATGGATGAAGCCCATGTGTCCATCGACCCACAAATGGACTAGCATATTG
>CAUYPK010039147.1:0-105576 GCA_963574355.1 Loris lydekkerianus | reverse complement strand
CAAAAAACAAAAGAGGGAATTGTTGGGCCCTGCCATGTGCCTTAGGCCTAGTGCAACTTCCCGAGCCTGACTAGAAGTAGATCCATCGAGCTACTTCCATGTAGCAATGACTCAGCAAGGCCCAGCCTGAAACTGCCTCTACCTAGGTACAGCCAACGTGGTACCATGCCATTGGCCCAACCCTGTCATGCACCTCATCCCCCACCTTCTTTCCCCGCCCCTTCCCCACCCTCTATATAAGCGGCTGCTTGACACAATAAAGTTGAGTTCCTGCTTAAAAAAAAAAAGAAAAGAAAAGAAATGAAATCAGAAAGGAAGAGCAAAGAGAGGGAACGAGGGAGGGGAGTGGGGCTTTGGTGTGTGCCACACCTTTTGGGCGCAATACAGGACTGTAAGAGGGACTTTACCTAAAAAATGAAATCAGTATAACCTGGTTTATTGTACCCTCGATGAATCCCCAACAATAAAAAATAAAGAAAAAAAAAACAAAAAAAAAAACACATGGATGTTTTTTGAAACAATCTGAGTTGTAACGATAGGAGTGCTAAGACATTACAAAGGTTTCAGTGCTTTTCCATGTTCTTCAGATACAGGTTTAAGTATGTGCAATCAGAATGTCAACAGGTATAATTCAAGCTTCTTCAGCATGTGGTCATCTCTGTCTACCCAGGACTTAGTCCAGTGCCTGACATATAAAAGGCATTGAAGGAGCACAGAGGAGGTGGGTGGGTGGGTAGGTAAGTAACTGATTGACTATAGTAGTCATTAGGGCTGCGACATTACAAAGCCAATACTTTTTTTTTTGAGACTTTTTTCCAGTTTGTCGCCCTCGGTTGAGTACATTGTGTCACAGCTCACAGCAAACTCCAGCTCTTGGGCTCAGGCAATTCTCTTGCCTCAGCCTCCCAAGTAGCTGGGACTACAAGCGCCCACCACAACGCCAGGCTATTTATTGTGGCAGTTTGGCTGGGGCGGGGTTCAAATCTGCCACTCACTGAGCCACAGGCACCACCCAAAGCCAATACTTTTTGTCTCCCTGTCCTGTGGTTGGGTATAGTCACTTAACCAGTTCTGGCCAAGGAATTTGGAGCATTTATAAAAGACCTTCCATGTTCTTTTCCTCTTGCTTTAGTGATCATAAAAGCATATGCTGAAAGGAAGCCTCCACCAGCCACTCAGTTTGAGTGAATGTAATAAGGACAGCTCCCTGCTCATTCCATTGGAAACACAATAAAAGTCATAAATTTTGTTGGGTTAATTAACTGAAATTTAATTTTTTTTTATAGCAGCATAACCTAGCCTATTATGACTAGTACAAGCGAAGTAATGATATCTTTAGAACTAGAAATTCACTAGTTTATTTTCAGAAAAATAAAATGGTGACAGATAAACAATGTAGTTCAGATATGTAACTTAACCTCCCCAATAATTCTTTGCCTATAAAATGTGATAATAACCCTGAACCCCATAAATGCATCAATGTACAGTTATGATTTAATAAAAAATAATTATATAAAAAAATAAGATAATAACAGCATCTACCTTATAGAACAGTTATAGGGATTAAATAAGTGAATGCCTATTAATTATTTAGCATTTAAAGTTTTCCAACAAATGAGCCAAGGAAAATCAGAGGTTCATGCCAGTAATACCAGCACTTAGGAAGGCAGAAATAGAAGGATCGTTTGAGACCAAGGAGTTCAAAACCAGCCTGGGTCACATAGCAAGACTCCCAACTTTACCAAAAATCTCTTTGTAAATTGGCTGAGCATTGAGGCACTTACTTGTAGTCCTAGCTACTCAGAAAGACAAGGCAGGAGAATCACTTGAGCCCAGAAATTCAAGGTTGCAGTGAGCTATGACCACGCCACTACATTCTAGCATGGGTAACAGAGCTAAACCCTGTCTCTAAAAAAAAAAAAAAGAAAAAGAAAAAAAAGAAAGAAAAGAAAAATCAGATTAAGTTAAAAATAAATAAATCGTAGTAGATTATTATCATTACTAATGCATTAAATACTTTAAGCATAGTTTTACTCTCCTCTATCTTACTCCTTAATCATTTCAATTTACGGTCAATTTTTTTCAGTTCATAAGATCTTTATTTATAAGTATCATGGGCTGGGTGCTGTGGCTTATGCCTATAATCCCAGCACTTGGGGAGGCTGAGGTGGGAGGATCACTTGCAGCTGGGAGTTTGAGACCAGCCTGAGCAACATAGCAAGACCCCATCTCTATAAAAAACAGAAAAATTAGCATATGCCTATAGCCCCAGCTATATGATCTCTCAGACTCCTTCCAAAAATGATTCTATGTCACAAAGTACAGAACAGGTCAGAATTCACACAATATTTATGACAGTACATTCTAGGCCTGAGGGGAAAGCCATCAATAGATGAATTAATAAGAACAGGAGAAGGGGGAAAAGATAAAAGGAGGAGAAGGAAGAGAAAGATCAATATCAGTATGCCCTTCCAAAGGACCTAACAGAGCTATACATCACTAAGACACTAGGGCCAGTGAGACAAAAGGGGGGAAGGGAAACTAAGAATAGGAATTGAAAGCAGAACTCTAAGGGATGTATATAAATCAAAATAGCTTAACCCACTGATGTCACAACAAAATTCACAGCAGACAAGGAAGGTGTTGTAGGAAGACCCTGCAGTGGCAATAAGCTCAACTCTGGGCCAAGATGCAGACTTTTTACGGAAACATTGATCAGTGGATAAAGAGGAACAGCTGGGTACAGATGGCTGACCATCAGTTTCCTGACAAGGCATTACTACAACTGTCATGCATTTGTAACAATCTGAAATATACAGCCACTATGAACAGTGTCATTTTAGGAGAGAATAAAGAAGGAATTACCATTTGGTCTAAATCTCTTAAATTCCTACCAGGTTCTAGGACTGTGCATGTCAACTTGCCCAGGCCATGGTGCCTAGATTATATGGTCAATCATTAGTCTAGAAGTATTAGTCCACATGGTATTTTTTTTTAAATGAGATTAACATTTAATTCAGTGGACTTTGAGTCAAGTCGATCACTCTCCATAATTGAGATGGGCCTCATCCAATTAATTTAAGACCTTAGGGAAACAAAGACTGACCTCCCCTGAGCAGGAAGGAATTATACCAGCAGACTGTTTGTGGATCCAAACTGCAACTCTTCCTTGAGTCTTCAGCCAGACAGCCTACCCTGCAAATTTTGGACTTTCTAAGCCTCCACAAGTACATGAGCCAATTCCTTAATACAAATCTCTCAGTCAATCTCTCTCTCCTCCACCTCGGGGCCTCTGAGAGAAGCACATGCACACATATTATTGGTTCTATTTCTCTAGAGAACCCTAATTAACACAGTAGATATTATCCCTATTTTACTGAGAAAAATGAAAGGATCCATTCTCCTTCTCCACCACATCGCACAGTGAAATGTATGGCTCAAGACTCACATTCTAGCCTAAAGGACTCAGGTGGGAGGTAGAAGGTAACAAGCAGTACAATATTGTAACCACAAGAGAATCCTTTATGAAACTGGGATCAGACAGGTCTTAATGTACCCAACTGATATACTATCTTTTTTCTGATTTAGTTATTTCAAATAAAAGAAATTAAATATTCCTACTAAATCAAAAATATTTGAAGGCCCCTGAAAAAGTAATAAAAATAATTGATAAAGAATGAAATTAAAAGATCAGAGAAATTAAAAATAATTTATGTCAATTAAATGATAGTAGCCTTTGCTTTGTTTAGGTTATTTTTGAATAGTCATGCATTCTTTTCCCCAATAACTATATTTTGTGCTTTATACTTTTTTTTTTCTTTTTGAAAGAGTCTCACTTTGTCACCCTTCGTAGAGTGCTGTGGCATCACAGCAACCTCCAACTCCCAGGCTTAAGCAATTCTCTTGCCTCAGCCTCCCAAGAAGCCGGGACTATAGGCACCTGCCACAATGCCAGACTATTTTTTGTTGCAGTTGCCATTGCTGTTTTAGCTAGCCAGGGCCAGGTTTGAACCCGCCACACTTGCTATTTGGGGCTGGCGCCCTACCCACTGAGCCACAGGCACTGCCCTGTGCTTTATACTTTTTAATTATGCTATTCTAGGTATTGAAGAGTGCTATATAGCTAGAAGGACACAGACAAAATAGTAATAGTGCAGGATAAAAAAAAGACTAACTACATTGTCCTAAAGAAGTCAAAGTTTCTAGCCTGAGTAACAGAGAGACCCCATCCAGGCATTGTGGCAGGTGCCTAAAGTTCCAGTTCCTGGAGAGGCTGAGGCAAGAGGATCACTTGAGCCTAAGAGTTTGAGGTTGCTGTGAACTATAATGCCACAGCACTCTATCCAGGGCAATGCAGTGAGATCTGTCACACACACACAAGTCAAAATTTTACAGAAGAGCTGATATTTCCACTGGAGTAGAAGTATGAGTTTAACTAGCAGACAAGAGGAATGGTATTCCAGAGAGAATTTCAAGTTTATACAGTCAGCCCCAACTATAAAAAAGTCTATGGTCCAGAAATTGGCAACTATTATGATTAAGTAACAAATACTTAAGTTAAAGTTTTTCTCAAAAAAGAAAATAAAACTAATTAGAGTTTATGCAAGAGAAATTGTTGTTATGGTAACAAATACACATATGGAGGGCAGCACCTGCGGCTTGAAGGGGTAGGGCGCTGGCCCCATATGCCAGAAGTGGTGGGTTCAAACCCAGCCTCCGCCAAAAACTGCAAAAAATAAATAAATAAATAAATACACATATGGAATCGGTGTCCTAAAATACAAACTAAACATAAACCAGTGAGCGAAAGGTGGCTGGGTAAAGCCAAACAGATTTTGTAAATTACCAAAATGGAAAAAGAAACAGCCTTAAAGTACATTCCTAAAGCAGGAAGTGGCCAACGAAGTAATCTATAATATAAAAGAATATAAAAAATAAACTAGGAGATCACTCATTCCCTCTACCTTTTTATCCCTCCCTTTTCTGCTGACAACTCTCTCTTTAACATCATTCCCAGTGGGAATTTAGAGATCTTCTATTCCAAAAGTTCCCCCTACAAAGTTACTTTAGCAAAGCAGAGAGCTCCAATTGAAAGAATTCAGGGAGGAGCTCTTGAAGCACCTAATTTGGCCTGGCCCACTTCAGTTTTCACTCATCTCCCTGAGACAGCTCCCCAGAGACCCATTAATTTTTCTCAGTAAAGTATAAAACACATGGGTCCCTTTCCCATCCTCTTAATTTACAAAAGAGGGAACTGTGCCCCAGAGAGTTAATTTAAGGAAGTTGCCTGACAGAAAACTTTATTTCCTGGTACTTCTGCTAAAATTAAAATGCTTTTTCTTCATCATAAACTTGAATTTCTAGCTTTAAAACTGTTTCTTTTAAGTTATTCTCTGAGTTCATACCTCTCTATCCCAAATTCCTACTCAAAATTCAGATAGGTCTTAACCACCTAATCGGTGCCTACTCTCTTGTCACCTACTCTCATTTAATCATCACCATAATCCCAGGAGATCAAGAAATTAGGCTCAGAGAAGTACTATTACCTGCCCAAAGTCACAGAGATAGCAAAGTGGGATCCTGTTTTATCTTACTGCCTAAAGACAAGATTCAGACTCTTGTACTGGTTTCTAATCCTGCCTTTTTCCAATTCTTTGTCTATCCTGGCTTCCAGAAACACAGAACTGTAAACGTTCCTTGTCATTTCACAAAGGATGTACTTTTCTATCCAGTCCTGTGGGGAAGGTCCCACGCTGCAGCCAAGCACAAAAGCATCAAGCCTTTCTTAAACCTTTAAACTCAAGTTACAAACCATAAAGAGGCTAACGTCATTTCCACCCCAAATTCTGACATATGCCTATAACTTCCTTTACAAGTATAGGCTACATATGTTCAGTCCTACAGAGGATAAGAACTGTCAACAATTCTTAGTAACAGGGCTATAAAATCACTTTGTACTGATCCTAAAATGACATGATGGCTTTGGGGCTGGATAAAGATTTGATATTACCTAATAGGTAAAGATAGTAAAATACGTACTTAGGGGCTACCTTTAGGCAAAAGATGACTCCAGCCATATACTAGGGGCTGGAGTTGGCACTCAATAATTTGAATTTGGGTGGTCAAGGGAGTTTGCACCGGCGCATCCTCTGGGAACAGGGGGAGTTCAAGTTACTATCGTGGCCTATTACAAAAGAACCTGAATCAAGAGCATGGGGAGCCAGGACTAATATTAAATTACTGGCAACTAAAGGAGAATTTTTAAACAGAACTGGGACTTGGGGCTACCATCTAGAGAGGGTGAGCCAAAGACTAGGCATTAGGAGATCTGAATTTTGGCGTGGGCTCCGCTGCCTGGACTCTGCGGGGCGGAGGTTCTGGCGGTTGAGCCTGGGATCCCGAAGCCCCTTCCCCCCTTACCTTCTGTTGGAAGTAGAGAACGGAGTAGTCCTTGGCTACAGCGGGATGGGATGTGGGGTTAGTTGGCAAGTGCAGGCTACCGAGGGCTATTAAGGCCGGCCGGAGGGCTTTGACGGACCCGGACGCTAGGACAGCCAGGAGCAGGAGCAAAAGGGCTAGGTAGCCCATGGTTGAGACTGGCGGCTGCAGTGCGGGTGGGAAGGAGGGAGGGAGACTGGCAGAAGAGCCAGCCTTAAGCCCGGCCCAGCCTGCAGCTCCGCCCGCCACCACAGGCTCCACCCCGGGGAAAACCAAAGCCAATCATCTACTCAACCAAGCCGCCCAAACCAAGTCACTCCAGCTACACGGCCCCGCCCCCGAGGCCACTGCCTCCACTCACTTCCCTCTCGTGCCATCCGCTCCTTAGAGTTTTATCTTCTTTGAGGTCACACCCCTGGTCTGCCCTTATCATGCCCGGGCCTCCTCCTACCTCATCGCCGTATTCCCATCCTTAACCTCTGGCGTCCCACCAAGTCCATCTCTTCTCTGGGTCACCCTGTATTGCTACCTTTATCATCACAGCCAAAACCTGCCCTGGCCACCTCGATTCCATGCGGATACCCCCCGTTCTCCGCAAATCCCATATAATAATAAAAAACATGCCTACCGTGACTATTTCTTGACAGTTCACTACATGCCAGCATAGGCAAGATGGCACACACATCATCTCATTTAACTCAATGATCAGAGCAATCTGTGCCTCCTGTGTGATTGTTTTTCCCATTTACAGATGAGGAAACTGAGACTCAGAGACATGCGGGGACTTGCAGTGAGCTACTCAGACAGCAAAAGTGCAGCACTGCTTCGCAGACCGCTCGGTCCAAGTCTAAAGACTACACTCTTTGCATCGTTGCCTCCATTATGCCAGTCCAACCATCCCCTTTGGTACTATTCTTGCATTACCAAAACCTTCCTGTTGCCGGCACAACTCATCCTTCCCGGGTCTGAAGAATCCCAGCAGGCTCCAGTCTCTACCTCCAGGTTACGCCCCTTTCCTCTCCAAGCACCCAGCAACCCACCCCAGGCCCCGCCTCTCTCCCTGCGCCAGCAGCGGCCCTCGGCCTCCCTCCGCCAGCGTTTGTACTATTGCCTCCAGGACAGCGCCTCCTCCTCCCTTTAAGGTTCCGCCATCCCCAGTGAGTCGGCTTCCACGCCCTCTTCCAGTCACGCCTCCAGAACCCAGAGGGTAGCTACAGCCCTCTCCCACGCCTTCCCGCAACACCTTCTCCTAGGTGACTCAGATCTGCCTCCAAACCAACTTTACAGACTGCACGACTGGTGTGTGTGTGTAAATCCCCCAAACTCTGACTCCGCCCCAATTTTGAAGAATTCCAATTGTTAGCTGGATTTCCCGGCTCCTCTCCACGCTTTACGGCGCCTTCTCCTGATTGGCCCTGAGGAGTACCGGCCAAAACGTCACGTCCGGCGGAAGAGAACGCGGGAGATTTGATTGGAGGGCTCTGGGCGAGCTTTGTACTTGCGCGGGTCTGCTGCGCTGAGGATCTCCTGGGCTGGTTCGGGTCTTTTGCCCCAGGTGAGGAGCTGCGTAGAGAGGTTCTTGGGGCGCTCGAGGGCGGGGGACTCCTAACAAGGCCCTTAACTTTATTATGATTGAGACTCAAGAGTCCTGCACTTTTTCCTATTTTTTTCAGGGGTCATTCTCTACAAAAGGGTGGCCGTGAGAGTGGAAGATCATTTTATTTTTAGTCAGTGCTGTTGAAATCACTTTACGAACGTTTATTGGACACTTAACTGTGCCGTCAAGGTACACACGGGGTGATCTCCTAAAAGGATAAACACAGGAAAAAGCGCGGTTCTCGCTTATTCACCAAGCTGTGAAGAGTGGTACTTGCTGGAAATGGGTCTTTTCCAAGCTAATTTGTTGGCCCCGAAGGAAAGCGCTTAACTGAGCCATATACTCAAACCAGAAACTTGTAAGTTTTTAGGTTTCTTTCTCACAGCTTACATCTAGGCGGTCGTACCAGTCTCCTGAATATCTCAAATCCGTTCACTTTTCTCCACTTTAACTGACATTATCTTGATTCAACCCTATGACTGCTATGTGGCTGTGACAGTGGCCTCACCGCTGGTTCTGCTTTCAGTCTTGCTACCTTCCAATTCAGTCTCCACATTGCGGGGCTGATAAGGCTCAAATATGACCAGACACTCCACATTTAAAACTTTTCCTTTTTTGTGGAGAGCGGGCTGTGAGACTGCAGAGTCCTCACAGCCTGCGGAACTTTCAAGGAATGAAGCCCCAACTGCTTCTCCTCCGTTCCCAAAACTGCCATATTCCTTTTTTCATGCTCCCTCTGCCAGAAGCTCTTTCTTTGTCTAGTTAACTATGCAGAGATCCTTGTAGTACTTCCCTTTCTTCTCCTTGTCATATGCTAACAAAGTTGGGTAGAAACCACTAAGTCACAAAGTTCTTCCTTTGTTTTGTCAACTATGCTGAGATCCTCAAGATCTTTCCCTTCTTCTTGTCATATGTTAACGCAGTTGAGTAAAAATGATTTGTCTTTATTAAAGTCATTTACATTTTCCAATTGTACTGTAAAACCAAAATTATGTCTTTTGCTTAAGCCGTATCCCCATATTGTCTTATGTCTTCCCCCTGGACAACCCTGCACGGATACTATAAAATAAAGCTGATTTTGTGCTTTGGGGCAAGTTGCAGCCATCAGCTCAGTCAGTCCTCCCAATCCTATCTTTTGTCTCTGTGTCTTTTCTTGTGCTGTATTTTTCTCACTCTCCACCAGTACCACTCTGGTTCGCTCCCCTTCCCCGCACTGGTTTGTGACACTATTTCCCCTAACATGGCTTACAGCTTCCTGGTCTGGGCTTTGCCTGCCTCTCCTGCTCCGGTGGTTTTACACCATCTGTAACCGTACAGAATGTCTTTTGCGTTCCTCAAGTGCACTATCTTTTCTCTCACCTCCAGACCTCTTCTCACTCCCGTCTTTGATCTGGCTAATTCTTACTCATTCCTTAGGTCTCATTTTGCAAAGCCTTTTAAGTCAGGAAGCCTTTCCTGACCCGGTAAGATTGGATCACGGAGCACTGAACAATTATTTATTCTGCACATAGTTTTAAAGTTCCTCCTTCCTCTGTGCCAAGAACTTCTAGGTACTGGAATACAATGGTAAACAAAGTAGATTTTTGTTCTAATGGAACTTACCTTTTATAGGTTGACTTAAGGAGAATAACACGGTTAAGCTTGTCTAGGAAGACCTTTCTATGGAGTTGATATTTAAATTGAGGCTCACAAGATGGAACTTATTCAGCCTTGCTAGAGAGGAAAAGAAGAACATTCAATGAAGCAGAGTAAATAGGACATTCAAAAAGGCCTGAGGCAGGCAACAATTTTGCATCTTAATGTCCAAAAACCTAAGAAAAGACCAGTGTAGCTGGAACATACTCAGAAAGGACGGTTGTAGGAGATGATTCTGGAGAGATGGGCAAAGATCATGCAGTTAGGAGGCTAATGCTCAACATAAGCAGGAGAGCCGATGGTGGTTTGGATTAAGGTAATGGCAAAATATATGGGAGAAAAGCGGATGATGGTTTCTGGATATGGAAACAGATACAAGTTCTTACTGATGAGTGTGATATGGGATGTGAGAGAAAGGGAGAAAAGAAGGATGACTCCTAGGTATCTGGCCTGAGTTACTAGCTAGAGAGTAGTACCATTTACTGGGGATGGAGAAGACGTTTGTGCAAGGAAAAACGTTTGAGAGGAAACCAAGAATTTAGATTTTTTTTTAATCTATTAAAGCTTCATATGGTTATGAGATATCCAAGTACAGTTGGTTCTCCGGGAAGTTCGTTTGCATATATTGTTTATATCCTTTCATTGATAGTTACACATTGTCTGTCTTACCCAGTAGATTGTATTATGAATTCATGATGATGGCATCAAGTGACAAACACAAAAATTTTCCTAGTTAATGGTTTTTTTGTTTGTTTTGTTTTGAGACAGAATCTCATTTTGTCACCCTCAGTAGAGTGCTGTGGCATCAGCAACCTCAAACTCTTGGGCTCAAGTGATTCTCTTGCCTCAGCCTCCCAAGTAGCTGACACTACAGGTGCCTGCCACAACACCTGACTATTTTTTTTTTAGAGATAAGGTCTCGCTCTGGCTCAGGGCAGTTTTGAACTCATGAGCTCAGTCAATCCACCTGCCTCGGCCTCCCAGAGTGCTAGGATTACAGGTGTGAACCAGCACACCCAGCCTAGTTAATGTTTTAAAAGCACTTTTTACACTATTTCCTCCTTCACTGAAAGTTTTATCTCCTCAGTTTTGTTTGTTTAACTTTTGGTCTTCTGCCTGCCTGTCTCTTTCCTTTCTAGAATTTTAATTTTAATGTCAGTAAACTGACAGTTCAGGGATTTGTTATGACTGCATTTAGAAAAATTAGACAAAACATGGGAGACAGAGAGTATTAAGAAAACAATACAAAATATCCACCCTTTTCATAGCTGTGGCCTCTTTACCTATAAAATATGAAATAGGAATCTGAGAGCAGTAAGGTGACAAAGGTTTTCTTGAAAGGTAACAACAGGAGTGAGACTCTGTCTTTACAAAAAAAAAGAAGAAAGGGAGGGAAATTAGGTATACCTCCTTCTTATCTCATTAGAACTAGGGACTAGTTTTTGAAAGGGGTGATTTCATCCTTTGGGCAGAGTCTTAAAACCAATACAAATAGTTTCTTTAATATGAAACTTGAGCAGTGAGTGTAATAGACAAAAAAAGATGAACTACTCATCAGAACGCTCAAATTCCAGACCTGACTCCACTTGTTTCTTGCCCTTTAACAAGTTATTTAATTTCTTGGAGTGGATCAGATAATGATGTAAAAGCACTTTGGAAACTGTAAAGCAGGCAAATGACCCCAACTGGATTATAAACCTTAAGATAGGATCCACATCTTACATGTCTCTATCTTCTCTTCATCCTCATCCCCAAATGCCAGTTCACATTAAATAATTCATTGAATTTTTTCTCTCTGATCTTTCATTTAGTAAGAATTATTCTAGATTTTCTAAGGAGAAAAATAGTGTGTTGGTATGTGTGCAAGTATGGGCATGGTTTTTTCTAAGAACTTGATTATGAGGGAATTAAGCTGAAAGAGCACCAAATAATGGATTACAGCAAAACAATATAAAAGAGGCTGAAATGTTCTCTAGGTCTTGGAATTTAACTGGAACCATGTTAATTGCAGATGTTGTTCACCATCATATAGTCTCAATGGCTAGGCCAGTGGTTTTCAAGTGTGGACAATCTATGTGGCCATTACATGGGAACTTAGGGAAATGAAAATTTTCAGGCTGTTGTTCAAGACTTACTGAATCAAACTTTGGAGTTGGGTGCATTCACCATAATACAAGTCAAGCAGTAGAAAAAGATAACTAGGTGACAAGTATGAAGAAAATACTCTAGAAATAACAATGGGGGTAACTAACTGTCTGAAAGGGTCTTTTTGTGTTATTGTCCTCTAGACAGTAAATGGGAAATCTTTCTGCCATTTGCTGGGGCTCACTGTTTTTTAACTATTCGGCCCCTTTTGTTTCACTTTTCAAATTTACCAGTAAGGTACTATTTTTTTTTTTTTTTTAGATACAGTTATAGACATGTAGTTTTCTTAGAGATATGTGATCCACCAGAGGGCAGTAAACCCTTAAATAAAGACAATTTAACTAAACTTTCTTTAAAAATATAGCAATTAGTGCCACCACAATTTATGTAGAAAGGAATCCGGAATTTTCCTACTTATTTAAGTTTTTCATTTATTGATGACTTGTCTTCCCAGTTGAACAGTAAACTTGCCAGAAAGTGTCTTATTTTTAATTGTTTAACTCAAAATACTTAGCATAGTATCCTGGTCATGTTACATGTTTAATCCATTTCTTAAAATTTGACTTTGACAACAGTTGTCTAAGGAATATGATTTGACAAATGTCCTTATAGTTGTGGCACAATATAAAATTCTGTTTTGTAGCCCTAAAGACCATAGTCTCAGCTTATAATATGATCACAATTAAGAAAAATTAGAAGCAAGAATAAAATGTAAATAATGATTAAGATAAATATTAAACACGGTACTTTATATGAAACTACTCTGTGTACCTCATATATAAATATAACAGTATTTTATGATTTGGTAAAATTGTGTTTTATATTTCATGCTATATAGCAAAGCTGTGGCTTAGGAAGAGGAAAACTAGAAATCATGAAGAAGGTTAATAGTTGAAAGTCAGGTTGACAATTTTGAAGCTTGGTACAAGAGATACTTAAGAAACGGTTCTAAGATCTTACTCTGGTTCTGGGAAAAGATATTGTAAACAGATTAATTTAATACAAACTGGTAAATGATAAATGAAAAAGTAGGATCACTTAATCTAGAAAAGCTTTCTGGAAAAGACAGTCCCTGAGGAAGGCTCTCAAAGAGCAATGAGCATTAGCTAGGAGAATGAAAGGACCTTTTAGAGAGAAAAATGGATACAAAGCAGAGTCACAGAAATGTGACCCATACTATGTGTGTGGGGGAGCAAGAAACACAGCTCATTACTTTTTGCTGTTTCCTTGAGCATAAATTACTAGCACATAAAAAGCAAGGGAGAAAGTTGAGAGAATAAAACAAATAGACAATAGGATAGAATAGATAAAACAAAAGGTAGGACTGTAGGAGTACAGTAGTGTAAGATAAAGAAAAAGGAAGAAAAGCCTTCCTCTTTTTGTTAATAAATACTTTTAGCAAGGCTTTAAATGGAAAAGGAAGAAAATTCTGGTATCGTATGGCATATGCCTATGTTATAAAAATTTTCTTAAATTGCAAGCACCACACATGCACTCAAGTTTCGGGTTTGACCCTAGCCCAGGCCAGCTAGACAACAATGACAACTGCAACAGAGGCATTGTGGCTGTTGCCTGTGGTCCCAGCCACTTGGAGGCTGAGGCAGAATTGCTTGGACTCAGGAGTTCGAGGTTGCTGTTAAATCTTATTCTCACTACAAATACTTCATTTACACTTGGGTAAGTGGCATGAGAGGCATACTTTAGGCCTGTCTCAGCTTTGGATATGCCTTCCTCACTAAGCTTAATTATTTCTAGTTTTTTATTTAAATTGAGAAACATGAAACTATTCCTTTGACATGAACGCTTATGGAGGAGGGTTATTAATTGGCCTAATTTTAATATTTTGTATCTTAGGAAAGAAGGATGCCTGAGGAGAGGAAGAGAAATGGAGGGTATGAATAGCCAGTTGGTGGAGCCAGCAGAACACACACATTTCTCAATAAAGTTCACTGCAGTTCATGGCACCCCAAAACATTTACAATAGTAACATCAAAGGTCACTGATCACAGATCACCGTAACAGATGTAAAATAATACAGAAAAGTTCTGGCTTGGCACCTGAACTCAGTGGTTAGGGCACCAGCCGCATACACTGGGGCTGGTGGGTTTGAACCTGGCCCAGGCCTGCTAAACAACAATGACAACTGCAACAACAACAAAAAAATGCTGTGATGCCATGGAACTTTACTGAGGGCAACATACTTTTCTTTTTTTCTCACAAAAAAAAAAAAAAAGAAAAGAAAAGGAAGAGTTTGAAATATTGGGAGAATTACCTAAATATGGAATGGAAACAGAGTAAGCACATGCCATTGGAAAAATGGCTTTGATAGACTTGCTTGACACAGGGTTGCCATAAACCATTAATTTGTAAAAATGCAATTATCTGTAAAGTACGGTAAAACAAAGTGTAATAAAATGATGTATACCTGCATTTTGTTATTTTACTTTGGTGTGTTTTATACAAAGATTTTAAAACACTGAGCTTTCCTTTGACTGTGTAATATTTTCCTATTTCAACTTATAAATCTGGTCTTTTTTTCTTCATGCTGTATAAAATGTGCATACTGGAATCTTAAGTGACTTTTCAGCTAAAAAGAGTCATTTCCCATCGATTTAGGTTCTTTTAAAAATTCAGGTATGTTCACATACAAGTTGAATATCCTCTATCTGAAATGCTTGGGACCAGAGGTATTTTAGATTTCTAATATTTTCAGATTTTGAAATATATGCATATACATAATGAAATAATATCTTGGGGATGAAACCCAAGTCTAACCACAAAATTTATTTCTGTTTCTTATTCATATAACCATGGAAGTTGTTTATACAATATGTTTTAATATTTTTTTTTTGTGCACGAAACCAAGTTTATACTAAGTACTTATACAAGTATGTGGAATTTTCTACTCACAACATGTTGGTATTCAAAAGATTTTGGAACTTTTCAAATTTTGGATTTTGGGGTTAGAGATGCTCAACCAGTAATTTCCTTCCTCTAAATGGTAGGTATAAGTTGAGCCAATATGTTTAAAATCTTTCTGTTAATACTTTTAATTAAGCAGAAAAAGAAAAAAAGCGCCAGTACACTGATACTTCCTTCCCTTTAAAAGTGAAACAAAAGACATTTAGTGGATTTGCAGTGAAGGTTAGGTGGTTTTCTTAAGAAATGAGTATGGGTGTACAATGAACAATTTGCCATTCATCCGAATGGCTATTTTGTTTTGCAGGCCGCATGAATAAAAGAAGAAAATTTCTTCTTGCTTCAGTACTTGGTCTCCAGAATTCGAGTTTTATATATCCCTCGTGTCAAAAGTGCCTTTCTCGGGTAATCCTAGTCTCCAAAAGGTAAAAGTAAAGCCTATAAACATCAGAGAGGAAATACAAGTGTACACTGGAGATTTCCTTTGGCTCAAGGGCAAGTAAGGACTAAATTCACCCCACCAGGACATGTGATTTCTCTCAGGGGTTGGTTCTTCTGTAAATCCCAGATCAGAATAGGCTGGTGATCCTCTATTACTAGGGAAAAGTTTTAAATTACTGCCAAATCTTCGCTAATTACCTGCCTCAGAGAAGAAAAAGAACTTCTCAAGAGAGTAAGTCCCAATCTTGGTGCAAAAACATAGGTCACTTCTGGGATATCCCTGAAAATAAAGTAGGAGGTTTTTGTTTGTTTATTGTTTATTTTTGCATGACCCTCCCCAGACTATTTTTTAATATAAATGATGTTCTTGAGACACAGACTATGTTATAGTAATCTGTATCCTTCAGCAGTCATTATCATTGTTCCTTTATTAAGCTGCTCTCACAAATACTCTTTTGTAAGCACTCTCAGGAAGACTTTACTTTTATTATTCTTCACTAAATCCTTAGCATCTAACCTATGGCTTAGTTCATAGAAATGCTCAACAAATGTTTGTTAAATGATAATATGATGGGCTTTGCCTTTGATCAGAATCTATTCTTAGAAGCAATGTGGTATACAGTAAGCCTTTACTTAATGTTGTCCTATCAGTGATATAAAGTGAAGACTTACTGTAATGGGACAATTTCAAGCTTTAAGAATACAACAGTGTTGCTGGTGCCTGTAGCTCACTGGGTAGGGTGCCAGCCACATACAGCCAGGCTGGCAGGTTCAAAACAATGACAAATACAACCAAAATTAGCTGGGTCCCTTGTCCCCTTCCTGGGCCTGACCCACTATACTACTCTGTCTCTTGCCTGTCAGTATTGCCCAGAGATCCCCAGCTGGGCACATGAGATAATGTGAATTACCAACTCTGGACCAAAAGCAATAAAAACTTCTGTTTTTTTTGGGGGGGGGGGGGGAATTAGCTGGGCATTGTGACTGGCGCCTATAGTCCCAGCTACTTGGGAGACTGAGGCAAAAGAATTGCTTAAGCCCAAGAGTTTGAGGTTGCTGTGAGCCATGATGCCATAACACTCTACCAATGGCAACATAGTGAAATTCTGTTTCAGAAAAAAAAAAAACCAACAGTGTTACAGATGAGCTCTGACACTCATTAACTGTATGACCTGGCACAAGATATTTAACTTCTGTGAGTCGTTTGTAAAATGGGATAATTGTAAAGTTAGAGAGTTATGAAATATAACATGCTTAGAACATTGTCTGGTACATTATCAGTGTTTTATATATATGCATGTATGTGTATAAACTTTTTTCCAAGTTATTTCTTTTAAAAATAATCTGCAACAAAAAGTTAGGTTGAACTATAACACCATTGTTACCTCTTTAGACTGGTAATACCAATAGCTAACCTTAAATGAGTATTTCCTGTACATAGGCAGTATGCTAGCAACTTTGTAGGTGTTTTATTTTTGAGTACAGCAGCGCTATGAAATGGATGCTATTGCTAATGGCCAACCTTTAAAGCAGATAACTACAGCTTAGAAAAGTTAATCACATAGTCAGCTAGTTAGGGGTAGAAACATATTCAAGCCTAACTAATGTGACTGCTATCTATATTCATAATCATCATATTACCTCCAAATTAGCAGTAGAACTTGTATTCAGAATGTTATCGAAATCCAGAGCTTAAGATGCCATGGGAAAGGAGCTCTGACTAGACCCTTGAGGCACATAAAACCCACACCATGTGATATTTGCCTGTGGAAACATAGTTCACAGAAATATAACCTGTTCTCTTCATATATTATATTAACAATACTAAAAAAAATTTCCCATAATTTCTGGTGCTTATCTCTTCTACTGCTGTTTTTGCTTTCCTTACTTGGAAGTTGTAAGCTAACATAAGAAACAGAAATTCCTCACATTCATTTCCCCACTGTTACAGCCCAGCAATTTATGACAGAGTTCTAGCCCTAGAAAAGATTTAGAGTTCTGAAGAGCAAAGAGACCATTCCCAGATGTCTTTGAACCCCAAATCCTTAGTAACTACAGTTGTAATAGGTATTTTGTATTTTATGGAATTAGCTTTTTCTTTTTTTTAACCTCCAAGATTAGAGCACTGATGGTTTTCAAACTACATGTTCTGCAGAGGCTTAGGCTCCATGAAGTGCCTCTGGAGGGAGATAGTATTAGAGAAGCAATAATGGGTAATGCTGAGTGGTAAATAGGCCTTCAGGGCCCCAATCTTAGTTTCAGCAAGAACATCATTCTATTCTCATCCTTGCGTTAGAGTTAAAAGTTAGATTTCATTTGAAAAAAGGTATTGTGATATATAAACATACAAATATTTAAAAATACCTGTGTATTAAGTAAGTTTCATCCTTTATATGAAACACTTAACTGTATAGACACACACCCAAAATTATGTATATGTGTACTCTCAAAAATTATGAGTGTGGGAATTTATTTATTTAGATAAGCTATCCACCCAGCACAAACATGCAAATTGCCCTTCTGGGTGACTTAATGGAACCTGTAGTTTGTTGAGTGTAGAAATCTATCTCCAACATTGATGACTACCTTTTCTTATCTTAAATGGGAATCATAGCTCACAGACTACCTATGCTTCCCCCCTCCCAATCACCCCAAAAGTTTGTATCATTTACATAAGCAATTCACATTGAATTTCACACATACAGATCATAGTTTTCTTTTGCGGAGAAAATAGTGTATGGAAGCCTTAGAGATTTTTTCTTTTTGACACAGAGCCTCAAGCTGTTGCCCTGGGTACAGTGTTGTGGCATCACAGCTCACAGCAACCTCCAACTCTTGTGCTCAAGCGATTCTTCTGTCTCCGCTTCCCAGGTAGCTGGGACTATAGGTGCCTGCCACAACGCCAGGCTATTTTTTGGTTGCAGCCTTCATTGTTGTTTTTGGCCCGAGCTGGATTCAAACCCACCAGCTCAGGTGTATGTGGCTAGCACCTTAGCCTCTTGAGCCACGGGCACCTAGCTGTAGAGATGCTCTTTTTTAATGTTTACTACTTTATATACATTCAATTGAATCTGGGTTTATAACTTAGAAAGGATGTTATATAATTATCTAGGCTGGGCTTTCTTAACCTAGAATCTGTGAATAAGTTGATATGAATCCTCCAATCCCCAAAATACGTAAAATCTTGTGTGCTATAGTCTATGTACATTTTTCTTGGGGAGAGAGTGAGTACAATGTTTTCATCACATTTTCAAAGGGTTCTAAGACCAAGAATACACAAAAGATCATTGATCTAATCAGTTCTACTTCTAGTATAAGTACATCAGAAAAATAAGTAAATGAAACTTGGTGTTTGAACTGAAATCAAACAAAAAATACCAAATTACAAATAATATTTTGGATAGATTATTTCAGAGATTCCTTGAGCTAAAGCCTATTTTTATAATAATTCTAAGGCATAATTTTGTTGTTGTTTTTTTAAATCATAGCTGTACATTAATACAATCATGGGACACCATACACTGGTTTTATATAACATTTGACATATTTTCATCACGTTGTTTAACATTGCCTTCCTGGCATTTTCTTAGTTATTGTGTTAAGACATTTATATTTTACATTTACTAAGTTTCACATGTACCCTTGTAAGATGCACCACAGGTGTGATCCCACCAGTCACCCTCCCTCTGCCCATCCTCCCCTTCCCCTGCCTTCCCTCTCCCCCTTCTCCATATTCTTAAGTTATAACTGGGTTATAGCTTTCATATGAAAGCCATAAATTAGTTTCATAGTAGGGCTGAGTACATTGGATACTTTTTCTTTGATTCTTGAGATACTTTACTAAGAAGAATATGTTCCAGCTCCATCCATATAAACATGAAAGAGATAAAGTCTCCATCTTTCCTTAAGGCTGCATAATATTCCATGGTGTACATATACCACAGTTTATTAATCCATTCCTGGATCGATGGGCACTTGGTAATCAGATAGGCTGATATCTTTGAACTGACCGTCTGGCATAATAGCTGTGGCTTTGAAATTGGGGGCAGGGTGCCCAATTTTGGCATTTCCTAAAGACATCTTGCCGTCTGCAGTTCTGAAACAAAAGTCTCTGACCAAAATAATGTACATTTTTAAGTGTATCTAATTGAAATTCTTGAATTCAACCTTATTTGATTACAGTTAAATTAATGTGGCCTTCCAACATGAAACTATCCCCCACCCTGATGTATTTCTTTGTAGAAAATGTGCTGATTTCCTACCTCTGTTCATTGAGCCCAAAAACACTGAGCAACTGATAATGATGGAATACTTTTTGTGCCTAGATTATGGTTTCTGAATATAATTTCTCACTAAAAGAATCATAGCTCCTTAGAGAAATGGCTGATTTTGGTTATGGAGCAAGAAATGCACAGGTCGTCTTATTATGCCAGAAACCAAGGGTGCTACATACGGTTGCATTGAAGGACTCAAGAGCCACCTTGAAGAGGCGCACTAGTAGATAAAGGAGAAAAAGCACTAGTATGAAGAGTAACTACAGTGGATTAAAGCCATCAGATTTGTTGAAATTCATTAGTTCATACTTGAAAAAACTAACGGTTAATTTTTGGAGGCCAGGAGGGAGATCATTCTGAATGAGGAAAAGTTTTTCTGTATATAAGTATTCCACTTAACAATGAAGAAGGAATGGCCATTTTGCAAACCTGATTTTGTAATGGATTATCACAGAAGGAGTATACTAAATACAACTGAAGGAAATATACATCACCACTTATGCTGCATCCAAACAACCAAACTTCAATAAAAATCAAACCTGTACATCTAATAGCTGATTTACAGGACTTAATGGGACCAATTTAGTGAGGAGGTGGTGGAGCAGGTCTCGGAGCCCTGACAGTCAAGAGCACTTTCCTGGGGTGCAGGGTTTTAGGTTGCAGAAGATACCAGCAAAGACCAAGACAGAGCTACAAGGCCAACATAAATACCTGGAGTATGGGCCACCAGTCAGTCACCTGCCCTGTGCTCTGTGACCAGAAGCCAACCCTCAAAGACCAGAGCATCTGCCACCAGTTAGTAATGATGCTGCTGCGCGCCTAGTAGAGAAGCACTTCATTCAGCTGAAAGTGACCAGACAGAGGCAACAACCAGCTGGAAGAGAAGCACGCCCAATCTACCCATAAGCAGGGAGACTACCTGGACCACTTTATGTGCAAGGTGGTCAACTTCCTACAGTCTGGGGCCACAAGTGGCCTAGAATGCCACGTGTATCTCCCTTGTGTGGACTCCAGGGGTGATGTCAGAAGTGGGCAGAGGGCCCAACTATCCAGGCAGCCTGACCTGCTTGTTCCCTAAGCTAAGCGACTTTGAACCTGCCTTTGTCAGCCATGACCTGTCCAGCCATGGGGCTGATCTCTCTGTCTTGTACCACTCGAGCTTCTGGGACCACATTGCCTACCAAGGAGACAAGTTCCACCATGACAAGAACACCGTGGGCTTCATTGACTTTGCCCCTAGTGAGAACAAGCTCTACATTGGTCTGGTGATTGAAAGGTTGTGTTAGAGTAACATGAACTGCAGTGAGGACGTCCTGCCACAGTACCCCAAATGGAGGGGGCAGCCGTTACTGCGGAAGAGGTGGCCCAGTTCCTAACCTCTTACTGCCTGGCACCTGCCCAACTCGATCCAGAAAATGTGGTGGTTCCACATGGCTGCTGCTCTGTCTTCTCTGTGTGATCCTGGGGAGGCCTTTCTGGTCTCCCACTCCCTTCTATGGTGGCTTTGCCTTTAGCTCTCCCCTGTATGCAAAAGTTGAACTGAGTCCTGTTCACCTGGAAAGTGAGATCACTTAGGCAAGCACCTGTCCTTTCCAGCACACTGTGGACAAATTGGAGCAACACCTGCTTGAAGTTAAAAGTAAGGGGAAAAGATCAGAGGCCTCGTGCTTACCAATCCTCAGAACCCTCTGGGTGACATCGGTTCTCGAGACTCGCTGATGGAATACCTGAAATTTGCTGAGAAGTATAACCTGCATGTGATCATAATGAGATTTACTTGCCGTCTGTGTTTGATGAATCTGTCATATTCCAACAGTGTTCTGAGCATAGAAAGTTTTCCCGATCCCAACAGGACCGATGTATTCTGGGGCACCAGTATGGATTTCTGCATCTCCAGCTTCTGCTTTGGGGCTCTGTATAACCACAACAAGGAGGTGGCCTCTGCTGTGGGCTCCTTTGGCTACCTCCACAGTACCTCCGGCATCAGCCAGCACAAACCGTCTCAACTGCTCTGTGACAGAGAGTGGATCAACAGAGTACGCCTGCCCACCAATCACTCCCGGCTGCAGAATGCTCACAGATGCATAGTTATCAAGCTGAAGGAGCTGAAGATCCCCTTTCTCTATCATGGTGCTGGCCTCTGTGTCTGGATCAACTTGAAAAAGTACCGGGACCCAGGTACATTTGAGGAGGAAGTGCTCCTTCATCGCCACTGACTGGACAGCAAGCTGATTTCCCCCTATGGCAAAGCCTACATGTGTAAGGAGCCTGCCTGGTTCTGCCTCGTCTTTGCAGAAAATCCCCTCCGGCTAAAGCTAGCCATGCTTCAGTTCTGTCAGGTGCTCCAGGATCAGAAGCGGCCTTGGAGAGCAGAGTAGGTTGTCATCCCTGCTCAGGAAGCCACTTATGCCTGGGTCTCTGGTCCAGAAGGTTGAGTGTTGAACTGGTGCTGCAGTGAAGGAAACAGTGGACTCCTCCAGGAATGGTCTCATCTGACCTGGTCATCAACCTCATTCAACTGAGCATCTGCCATGTTTGGAAGCTTTGTGTCTTTTTAGTCTTCACTAATCAGTGTTCATGCAAAATGTTTTTATTGGGGTAGGAGTGGTAAGGCAGGCACTTGGGGGGATAAAGGAAGCTTGCAGGCTCATATTTAAATGGTCTAACTTTCATATCTAATAAATTCTATATTCTCTTAAAAATTATAATAACACATTAATGCAGTAATTTGGGAAATTTGAGCACTGTTGAGTATTTTATATTGGACCTCCAATGAAGTTTTATGTGTAGCTTTTTTAAAGAGACCTTTTAGAGATAGCATAATATATTTATGGATAACATGTCTGAGATTTGTTTCAAATAATTTAGTTGTGGGAAAGGGAGTGAAAAAAGAAATGAAAGATAATCCTCGAGTTTGTGATTATTGAAGAAGTGATAAAGAGGCTCGAGGGGGTCCATTACACTATTCTAGTGTTGTGCCTGGTCATAAGTCTGCATAGAAGTTGGTAAAAGTAAAAACGTTATCTTTCATGCACAGTGCTTTTGTACTTACTGGCAGTTGTTTTTTAATTTGTGTCTGTCTTTACATTTTTGTTTTTTAGATTGCCCCGGTGGAAAATGACAATAGCTATGATGAGCTGAAAAGAGATGCAAAGTTATGTTTATCACTGATGTCTCAGGGGTTGCTTTACCCTCATCAAGTGCCTTTGGTACTTCAGGTGCTAAAACAAGTAAGAGTGCATATTATAATATTTACATCTTCCAGTGAGTATTTTTGGTTTGCCATTCTTAGAATATTATCAAGGTCGCCATAGTGCACACAGTACTTAAGTTTTGTTTTTGTTTTTGACTATTCTTTTAGTATAGGAGAAGAAATAAAAATTGACCAAAGGAACAGACCTAGATTCTGTACCTGGCTCTCCCGCCAACTTCTGTGACCTTGAGCAAGTCACCCAGGCCAAAAATTATTTAGGTGTGCAAATGGCTAATTATCGAAGTGCCTTGGATATGAAGTACTTATAAGGGAGGGGTTCATGGTTCCCTTTTACTATTTTCCCTTTATTTTATTTGCTTCTATTTCCTGGTCTATGCTAGGGAGAACTGTAGTGATTATATATTTTCTGGCTGCACTGTTAGTATACTGTAACATGGTCAGCTTTATCTAGGACATACATGTGTTATATAATATAAAAATGGACATGTTCCCACAGCTTTCAGGGTTTTTTGGTTTTTTTTTTGAGACTGAGTCTTACTCCATCGCTCTGGGTAGAGTACCGTGGCATCATAACTCACAGCAACGTCAAACTGTTGGACTCAGGTAATCCCCCTGCCTCAGCCTTCCGAGTAGCGGGGCTGATAACCAGCACTTTTTTTCTTTTTTTTTTTTTTTCCTATTTTTAGTAGAGACAAGGGTCTCAAACTCCTGAACTCACCAACTTGGTCTCTGAGAGTGCTAGGATTACAAGTATAAGCCACCACACCCAGCCAGCTTTCCAATTTTTTTTTTTTTTTTTTTTTTTTTTTTTTGGTAGAGACCAAGTCTCACTTCATTGCCCTCAGTAGAGTGCCCTGGCATCACACAGCTCACAGCAACCTCCAGTTCCTGGGCTTAGGCAATTCTCTTGCCTCAGCCTCCCGAGCAGTTGGGACTTTAGGTGCCTGCCACAACACCCGGCTATTTTTTTGTTGCAGTTCGGCCAGGGCTGCGTTTGAACCTGCCATCCTCGGTGTATGGGGCCGGTGCCCTACTCACTGAGACACAGGCGCCACCCCAGCTTTCAGATTTTAAATGATATTTTTTTTGTAGTGGAATTTAGTAGTTCTTAATCATTTGCTTTTGAGACCATGGTCAGGTGCATGGCTCATGGCTATAATCCTAGTATTTTGGGAGGCCAACGTGGGCATATCATTTGAGGCCATGAGTTTGAGACCATCCTGGACAACATAGCAAGTCCCTGCCTCTATTAAGATGTACTATGGATGTACTATGGAACCTCCGTAGTTGACCACCCCCTCCTTTTTTTTTTTTTTTTTTAGATAACAAATGCATTTAATATTATTGAAATTGTGGCAGGGTGATTTTCAGCAACAATATTAGCTCGCTACTTCTGTATGACATTAAATATTAAATTGTCCAAAACCTTCCCACCTACTTTATCTTATTTTTTTTTATTTATTATTAAATCATAGCTGTGTACATTAATGCAATCATGGGGCACCATACACTGGTTTTATATACCATTTGACATATTTTTATCACGCTGGTTAACATAGCCTTCCTGGCATTTTCGTAGTTATTGTGTTAAGACTTTATATTCTACATTCAGTAAGTTTCACATGTACCCTTGTAAGGACCACCTCCTTAAGTTGACCTAATTTTCGTAGATCAGACAAACACTACGTGTATATATCAACACAGTAGATAAAGTTCCTTATGTTGACCAGTTTGTTATACTCTCTTGGGTGGTCAGTTTACAGAGCTTCTACTATATTTTTAAAAATATTTGCTGCTGAGTTCTTATTTACAGTTCATTTTACATTAAAAAAAAAAAAAAATTGCTGCTACCAAAAGTAAAATAAGAAAACGTACAGTCCTTGGAAGAGTTAAGAGCATTAATTGGTTTGGTGCCTGTGGCTCAAGCGGCTAAAGCGCCAGCCACATACACCTGAGCTGGCAGATTGGAATCCAGCCCGGGCCTGCCAAACAACAATGACAACTACAACTAAAAACTAGCCGTGCGTTGTTGCAGGAGGTTGAGGTTGCTGTGAGCTGTGATGCCACAGTACTCTACCCAGGGCAATAGCTTGAGGCTCTGTCTCAAAAAAAAAAAAAAAAAAAAAAGAGCATTAATCATGACTAGTTCTTTCTTCTAATTGACTAACTCTGTGTTCTCTACTCTTCCCTTTACTCTGAGCCATCACACAGTCTAAATAACTAACATTTCCTGAAATAGCTCATTCAACCTTTTATTTAGAAGGAAGTATAAGATAAACTTGCCCAAACTATACCATGAAAGTAGAACTAGGCTCATGTTATGGCACCGACCACATGTACCAGGGCTGGTGGGTTTGAACCCAACCTGGGCCAGCTAAACAACAGTGATGACAGCAACAAAAAAATAGCCAGGTGTTGTTGCGTGTACCTGTAGTCCCAGCTACTTGGGAGGCTGAGGCAAGAGAATCGCTTAAGCCCAAGAGTTGTGACGCCACGGCACTCTACTGAAGGTGACATAGTGAGACTTTGTCTCAAAAAAAAAAAAAAAAAGTAGAGCTAAGTTAGAATATTACGTTATTTGTGTGTATGATCTGTCATCTCATGTTTTTGTCAGTATTGTTTCTATTGTTACATTTTTTTCATTCACAGACAGCAAGAAGCAGTTCTTGGCATGCGAGATACACAGTTTTGACCTACCTCCAGACCATGGTATTTTATAACCTCTTTATTTTCCTCAACAATGAAGATGCTGTTAAAGATATCAGGTGGCTGGTTATAAGTCTTTTGGAGGATGAACAACTAGAGGTAAAATTTAAGTTACAGAAAATGGAAACTCAATTTAAAAAACCATCATGGTTCCTCTTTTACAAAGTATTTGTATACTGTTAGGATGTGTTTTATTAAAATATAAATTATTAAAAGTAACTGCTTAATTCTAACATAGCCCTAAGTGAATAGTTTGATATCCTACTTAGAATTTCCTATAATACAAATGGAAAAAAGAACTAGGCATGTTTTTATTCTGTATTCTCCTTGCAATTGGGCAAATACCACTTGTGAATCCAAGTTTTCTTAACTACAAAATTGGGTATAATTATTTTAATTACAGCACTCAGGGATTGCTTGAGACCAGGAGTCTGGGGTTACAGTGAGCTATGGTTGGGGCACTGCACTCTACCCTGGGCAACAGAAGAAAATTAAATTATGCCATTGCTGACTTTTAAAGAACTAATGAGAATGTGTATGAAGGTAATTTGAAGAAAGTAAAAATCTACACATAGATGTGATTTCCAGTAGACTTAAGATAGGATTGTTGGGGACTTTGGTTTTTTGAGGGGTTGAGGTTGTAGAGAAATTAAAGGCGACTTGCTACATTATATTTTGTACAAAAAGAAAGTGTGTTAGTTTATGAAGCCCAATGTAAGAAAAGCATGTTGCAATAAATATGGAATAAGATAATAACTTTTTAAATTGGACTTAGAGGGAAAAATTGAAAATTTTTGTGAAAATTTTACTTATTTAATGGACTTCATAGATTTTCATGTGGTAGGATACCCCCAGTATTTTAATTTTTAGAAAGCACTGAAAACAGATTTTATTCATCGAAAACTGGAACTGAAAATTCCTCCACTTACCTGATGAGCCTATTCAGATTTCTTATGTTCTGGGATCAGATACTATCTAGACTTTAGGAAACACCTCATTCTACAATATATTCCAGATAGTAAAGAAATACACCCACTCCCCTGCTTCTTAATTAAAAAAACTAGTAGATAGTGGATTGGAATATTTATAGGAACTTTGAACAGAGATGGCTTTCTGAGCCTGTAAGTTAATAGATGTCATATGAAGTCATGAACAAATCTGACTAGTACAAGAATATTAAACATTGTAGCATAATGTTTAAAACATAACATTAAGACTTTATGGAAGGGTGGTAGTAATGTAACAACATATGTAGATAAAGACATAAGCTATAAACAATGAAAAGTTAAACTCTCAATGACCAGAGAAATGTACACTTTAAAAATAAGACAAATTCAGCTGTCCTTAGTGTTTCTTTTCACTAAAACAAAGATACGTAGTGATGATGACCAGTGTTGGTAAGGTGTAGCTAGTAGTGAATGTTTAAGTTTTGGGTCAGAGCATGTTAGCATTATCTTTTTGAAAAGCAACACTCTGGGTGGCCAAGGCAGGTGGATTGTCCTGAGCTCATAGGTTCGAGACCAGGCTAAGCAAAAATAAGACCCTGTCTCTAAAAGTAGTGGTCTTTGTGGCAGGTGCCGGTAGTCCCAGCTACTCAGGAGGCTGAGGCAAGAGAATCATTTGTGCCAAAGAGTTTGAGGTTGCTGTGAGCTGTGACACCATGGCACTCAATCAAGGGTAACAAAGTGAGACTCTGTCTCAAAAAAAAAAAAAAAAGAAAGAAAAGAAAAGAAACCAGTAGCCATAAAATTAACAATAAAACGTTTGTCTTCACATTTACTAATCCCAACTCTTACATCTTATAAAAATATACTGAAATAGGGAAAAAATTACAGGAAGTACTTAAACCTGAGATACCAGGCACAGTAGCTCATACCTATAATTCCAGCACTTCAGCAGGCCAAGGAGTTCAAGACCAGTCTGGGCAACATAGCCACACCCTGTCTCTACAAAACATTTTAAAAACACAAAAATGAGCTGAGAGGATGGCCCAAGGTTGTAGTAAACTATGATTGCACCACTGCACTTCAGCTTAGATGATGAGCAGAACTCTTGTGTCTTAAAAAAGATAGAGTATAGCAGAGTAGTGAGAAGTTGAAAGCATTCTAATCAATATCTGAGTTCAAAAATAAATCATTGTATATAAGCTTTATAGGAAATGACATAAAATACTTGACATAAAAATGACTAAATACTTAACAACCAAGTATTTAGTAAAACATTTTCTGATGTATTTCATATGATAATATAATGAAAGTAGCAAAGAAAATATTACATACCTAAAAAGCTAATGATGAAGCACACAAAAACTTTTGAAGGAACATAGAATAAAACATTTGTTTTTTCAAATTATCATGTTTTTGTGAATATTTAAACAGAATTCACAAAGCGTTTTTACTGGTTTGTTTTTTTTTTTTTTTTTTTTTTTTTTTTTTGTGGGGGGAGGCTTCCTAAAACTTGATTTACCATTCCAACTTCAAATTGACTATATATACTCTTCATTTGGTGTTGACTCTTGTATACTCTATGTATACTCTTCACAGTATAAACTGTGTTTGTAGTGTGACAACAGCCCCTGAAATTTGTAAGTAAACTGGATATAGATTTCCATGATGTCTGCTATCCGTAGAAATTGGTTGTCCTATGTTTCTGTTATCAACAGAGAAAACCACAGCAGTGACCTAAAGAGATGTAGCATCTAGGAAAACATGATTTTAATGTCAAGCTCCAGCACTGCTTTTACAGTAATAGCCTGGATGAGAACTATAAGTGGGGAAGGTAATTTATCAGGAAATTTAATTATGTATAAGAGTTAGAACAATTACCCCTGTAACCCAAGGTAGTGGTCTTTATCCATTCTGAGGCTACAAACCCTTTGAGAATCTGCTGAAATCCCAAGAAACTGCCTAATGCCAAGGAGAATAGAGGAAAGTAAAGAAAAAGGGGAAAAAAAGAAATGTTAAAGGAGCACATGCAAACCTTGCATACAATTTCAGGGAAGGTCCTTATACCAGTTCCCACCCATCCTCCATTACTCTTTCTGATTTAGGCTATCAGTTTTAATAGGAATTATTATCTCTACAGGTTCGGGAAATGGCTGCTACCACCTTAAGTGGTCTATTACAGTGTAACTTCCTTACCATGGACAGTCCTATGCAGATTCATTTTGAGCAACTTTGCAAAACAAAACTACCTAAGAAAAGAAAGCGAGACCCTGGATCTGTAGGAGATACCATTCCTTCTGCAGGTAACATTGCTGGTAGAAAATGCTCATATCCTTTTGGGAATTAACTAGGCTTACCCAGCCTTTCTCAACAAATATTTATTGAATACTTGTATGTGTGCAGGTTTGTACTGGGTTATCGGGAATAGTTTTCCCTACTTTTGAGGAGATTTGCATATAGAAAACAGGACTTGCGGTGAGGAGGCTAAAATTCAGTTAGGTACAAAGGAACCTATAGAAGTTCTATTATAATAATTGTACTCCGGTCTACTTCCCACCCAAAATAGCTTTATAAAGCAATCGATTCAGAGTTAGTTGTTTCAGATGGTCTAAAATACCTCTTTAGAATTTAGAACTTAAGTGTAACTTTACTAAGAAAAAAAAAAACAGTAAACAAAACAAGCCTTGCCTTTAGTCGGAGAGGGGAATATTCATCAGTACTTTACTAGACATTTTGTGAGAAAATGAAGAGTCATTGTAAGAACTCCCAATCTACCAAAGAAGAAGAGGAAAGAGGAGAGTGAGGGGAAGGGGGGGGAGGCTGGGTGGAGGGAGGGCGGGTAATTGGTGGGAACACAACTACAGTGCATTAAGTGTAGAGTATAAATGTCTTATACTCTAAGACAATAAGAAAATGCAGTGAAGGCTATGTTAACCAGTTTGATGAAAATATTTCAAATGGTATATAAAACCAGCACATCGTACCCCATAATTGCATTAATGTACACAGCTATGATTTAATAAAAATAAATAAATAAAATAAAAGAACTTCCAATCTAATTGAACATAAAAGGGCAGGATAGACACAAGAGTAAGATCTGATTACTCTGTCATGTTTAAAGAGAAATTTAAATGTGATTACCAAGAAGCCACTGCTAACTACAGTCTTCAATAGAAAATATATGGGCCAGGCAAGGTGGCTCATACTGGTCATCCCAGTGCTTTGGGAAGCTGAGCCAGGAGGATCACTTAAGGCCAGGAATTTAAGAGTTGCCTGGGTGCGTTCCTGTAGTCCTTGCTTCTCAGGAGGGTGAAGCAAGAGGATCACTGAAGCTTAGGAGTTCCAGTCTGCAGTGAGCAATGAGTGTGCCACTGCACTCCAGCCTGGGTGACACAGTGAGACCCCGTCTTTTAAAAAAAGAAAGAAAACATATGGATAGATTAATAGTAAGTAGAAGATAATTGAATTTGCAAGAAGTGCGTCAAATATAAAGCTGCTGAATATTTTAGGGTCTTAATTATTTTATATAACAAATTCCAGCAAAATACTAATGTACATTCTAGTATCTTCACTTAAAAAACATATTTTTTGATAATAAAGTACCATAATCTTTAGTCACATTCAGAAAAATGCTAACTTTGGATTGTTTGAGCATCGAGGATTATACTTTTTTGCATATGAAAGAATCAAAAGAGCCATTACTATGTTAGTTTTAACAAATGTATGACACATTTCTGGCCTAGATACAATTATACTGTCATTGAGGAACAGCTATAGGATGTCTTGACAAATTCTCAAACATAGAGTTATCTTTAGTTCAGCCTCAAAATCGTGATTTTCGATGTGTACGCGTGTAGATTAATTTTAAATGCAGAAATTCACACATTGAAAATAGCATAATTGAAAAGTCATTTTATCTCATTGTATCAGGTGTGTTAGAGACCAGTAAATGTTTACACATATATTGCTGAGACATTTTTTCTTTTTTGCAGAGTTGGTCAAACGCCATGCTGGAGTGCTAGGACTTGGTGCATGTGTTCTTTCTAGTCCTTATGATGTTCCTACCTGGATGCCCCAGCTCCTTATGAATCTCAGTGCACACCTGAATGATCCTCAGCCTATTGAGGTACAGTTATTCCCCCCCCCTTTTTTTTTATTCCCCTTTTTTATACGTATCAGTGGTGTTATAAAAAAAGTTTTAGGGTGGTGCCTGTAGCTCAAGGGAGTAGGGCGCTGGCCCCATATACCGGAGGTGGTGGGTTCAAGCCAAAAAAAAAAAAAAGTTTTATACTTATCAGTGGTGTTTTACAAAAAAAAGTTTTACTGATAATTTCCTATACACTATGAACTTCTGCTTTCATAAAGCTACTGGTTCTACTAGGGCCAAGTCTACTCACCGATAATTAAACTGATCTCTACCAAAAATAGAAAAATTAGCTGGGTTTGGTGGCTGGGTTTGCTTACAGTTCTAGTTACTCTGAAGTCTGAGGCAGAAGGATCGCTTGAGCCCAGCAGTTTGAGGTTGCAGTGAGCTGGGATGAGGACACTACACGCAAGCCTGGGAAGTAAACAAAACAAAACAAGGAAACTTACAGAGACCTTGCTCTCACATCTATTTGAGATCTTTTGCTAGCAAGGAAATTACTGTAGCTTCTATGCCCCAAACCCTGTCCAACGGAAGTAAAATATTGTTAGGAGACATCTTAAGATTCTATTTTTTTTTTTTTTTTTTTTAGCATTTTATATTTGGAAAGTATCTCATTGTGAGCTAATACTAAACAGGAAATTATGATGGTGTCAGTAATGAATACCTGTTTTAAGTGTAATCAAAGACCAATGACTCTATATCCTTCTGATCTTTGTATATAGATGTAGTGTATATTGAAACTGGTTTAATGATGTGATGTAAGTTCCAATGTTTTTTCCTGAAAGTGAAGCTGGTAATTTAGAAATTTGGTTTGGGGAAGTAACATTGGCTTGTTGGTTTGGAGCGCTTGTTAATGTGTGAGATTTGACATCTAGAGGGATTATTACTTAGCTAAAGGTATCCTTCATATAGCCCTGGTTGTTCAGAGAGGTTAACATGTATGTGGATTGCCTACTCTACAGATGACTGTAAAAAAGACCTTATCCAATTTCCGAAGGACACACCATGACAACTGGCAAGAACACAAACAGCAGTTCACTGATGACCAACTGCTTGTTCTCACCGATCTCCTTGTGTCACCTTGCTATTATGCATAGAAGGGTAGGTCAGCAAAGTTATGAATTGGAAGAACTGACATTCTTAGGCAGATGTCATTGTTTTGGTGGGCATTTATAAATTTATTCATTTTGCTGACATTCCTAGATGTCACTGTTTGGATAAAGTTGGGTTAGGCAGTGGTTCTGTTTTTTTAAACAACTTTTACTATAGCCACTGGAGATAAGTTTCCAGAAAATTCTTCCATGCCTTCAAGTATTAAAAATGGAATTGATGTGACTGCTTTTGGACTTTATAAATAAAGTGGCCAGAGAATAGTTAAAGAAAAGAAATCTTACCCTTAGTTGCCTTCGGGGTGGGACCTGAACATGTTGGTCACCTTGAGGACTCCAGGTTTCACACAGTTGTGGGAACGTTTCATCTAGATTCTTAAGTACTTATTGCCCACTCTATAAAGGAGGACTCAGAATCCTTTCTGCTGGAATAGGAAGAAGAAAAATTTTATTTATTGAGCTTTTAGAGTTTGATATCCTATTACCTAATTGAAATTTTTTCCTCCCTGATGCAGATGTGTAGTCCTCACTTCAAGCTCTTTCCATCAATTCCAGATCCTCAGGTACCATCCGTGCTGGCTCTCTGCAAGTTTCAAAACTGCCTCTGTTGACGTCTCATCATTTTGGTGGTTTCTGTGTTTGGTCTCATTGGTCTGCGTTCCACAGGTTCTCAGCTGCCATTTGATTTCCTAACTTGTCCGCACTTGTTTCCAGAATATTGATCACTTTTTCTTTGAGGCATCTGACAAAGTCACAAAGTCTCTGTCTAGAAATAATTACCTAGTATGATCATGGCATCCAAGACCAAACAGAGTCTAGGAAATCATTAAGAAACAGTTTACTTGGAATGGAGAATACCCATCTGTAATACAGGTCCTGTCATTTCAATTCATCTCAAATTGTTTTTTATTCTTCCAATGGCTGTTGAGTATAGATGGTAGTAGTGCTATGAACCATAAATCTGAAGCCTTGAAACCCTTGGGTCTGGAGAGCCATGAAGAGGGAAGGAAAAGAGGGCAAGTCTAGAACCTAACATGACCTGATGGATTGCTCGACCAAGGCACAGAAGTGAAATCTGTGTCCATTCGCTTCCCACAGACTGGAGTCCTTGGTGCTGAATAGAGCCAGTTACTGAAAATTGGGGGTTTGGTGAATAAATTTTTGATTGATTGTTCTGTGTGTATACAATGTGTGATTTAAAAAATAAACAGCAACACCAATAAAAACCCTGACTGGTTAGTTTTTACCTGTATTCTTTACAAATATTGTTTGACCCTCTTTGAAAACTGTTACACTTCACCTAAATGGAAGGTTGCTGTGTTTGTGGAAATTCTGTACTTTTTCTTTCTTTCGTTCCCCCCTGCCCCCCATTTTTGCCTGCAGAATCGAGAGACTAATAAGGCTTGATATTTAATTGACTTGTTTAATACGTGTTACATAGATGTAAAAGATTGTATAAAATATAGAGATAGCATTGGCAAGACTTTGTACAGATGCAACCTTTTACACAAAACCATTGTGTAATTAATTTGTAAAGATTCACATGTAGCTCTTTATTATAGTGATTTGGGGCTTTTATACCCATTGAATGCCATATTTTTGTGTTTTTAAATTATTTTCTTTATCTTTTCATGTTACAAAAGCTGAGGTGTGGGGTTTTTTTCCATTTATCATTAGAATGTCTGAATTCCTATGTAACTTTTTTGTGTGTACCTCTCAAAGCTAACACCACATGTTTGCCTCTGACAAGTTTATACAGTGCAAGGTATCTTCTAGGTTGAAATAATTCACAAGTTGGTGAATGTCATCTTGCAACACATCCTGTACAGTCTTCCTTAAAGGAACACTACAGTATATTTTTTAGTATCTACCTGCTGAATGATCAATACAGACCTAAGCACAGCAGTGGTCCTGGTACAGTATTTAAGTGTCGGCATACACAGGCCTATTCCCTGTATAGAGTAGTGCCAAACTGATTATTTCAATTGTGTAACTAGTTTAAAACCCAATAAATGATTGTTTTTAACACCTGGCTTTTGTCTTCATTAAGAAGAGAAGTCCTTGGTTGGCCGTGCCTCATGGATTCCTTTTGCAGCCATATATTTAGATGGATAAATTAATGCCCTCTGATGAGGTGGATTGTCCCCAGGAGCTGTTCTACTACAGTATCGATCATGTAGTCACTAGTCAGGTGTGACTATTTGCACTTAATTAAAAAAATGATTTCTGTAGTCTCACTGGGCACGTTTTCAGTGCTCAGCCACATTTAGCTAGTGGTCACCACATTGAATGACACACATGAAGGGTCATCACATTGAATGAATGGAATAATTTTCTATTTTACTGAAATTTTTGATTCTCCATTTGATATGCCAAAGAATCACGAGGGAGTGTGTCAACATGTAAATTCTGAATCATTGTTTCTAGGTCATAATATCAGCACCTGCTCTTGAGAACATACTTGGATTAGTGAGACTTCACATTATATATTGACCACTAAAGCTTTTTCTAATTCAGCTGTGTGAAACTATGCCTTAGCAATGGGTCTTAAAGGGGAACTTTAAAAATAAGGTATCAAATACTGGGTGCCCACTATGGTCACTATGCTCCTTAATGAAAATTCCTATGGGTGGGGCTCAGGCATAACCATCTTTTAAAATCTCTGTGATGATTCATTTATTTCAGCCAGAATTGAGAATCACTTGTGAAGATTCCCAAGTTCCATTTCAGACCTAAAAACAAAATAGCTTAATCTGAATGCTTAACATGCTCCCCAGGTGATTGTGATGCCAGGTTTAGAAGTTGCTTATTACCTTGATATTTCTCCCAAGCTGATTATACTGTGAATTACTTAAATTTTCTACTCATGGCCTCAGGAATGAAAGGGATGGCTGCTATTGTCTAAGATCTTAAAATACACGGGGCATTAGAAAGATGGAAAAGAACCGAGCAGCAACTGACTTAAGGGAGGCAATAAGATATACTGGGGGAAAGGCAGATCAATATTTGGAGGTCATTACTAATTGGAAATGGAAGAGAAAATGTCAGTTACTATAAGGGTAGGTGACTGGTGAAGGAAGGATAAAACTACCATATAAACCTGTTAAGGATTTAAAAGCCAATGAAGCTTTAGTTTTTGAATGGATCCTTTAAAAAACTTAGAATTTGCAAATCATTTTTTGTTTTTTGGAGACAGTCTTATTTTGTGGCCCTCAATAGAGTGCTGTTGTGTCATAGCTCACAGCAACCTCAAACTCTTGGGCTCAAGTGATTCTCTTGCCTTAGCCTCCCAAGTAGCTGGGACTACAGGTGCCCACAATGCCTTGCTATTTTTTTTTTTTTTTTAGAGATGAGGTCTTGCTCTGGCTCAGACTGGTTTCGAACTCATGAGCTCAGGCAATCCACCTGTCTCAGCCTCCCAGAGTGCTAGGATTACAAGCGTGAGTTGCCATGCCTGGCCCTTGCAAATCATGTTTCACAGTTTAGGAAAATTTACTCACCTATTCTCTTAATATGAATGCCAGAAAGTTCAGTGCACATATACATAGTAATGAGAGTTGTTTTTCAATTTTTGAAATAACGTGGCATTGCCAAACCCTTTAAGTTGTGAGCCATTTTTGTGATTAGCAGTGTGGCCAGAAGGACAAAGGAATTTTATTTTGCTTTATTGAAAAAATTAACTTTTGACTTGGCGCCCAAGTTCAGTGGTTAGGGCTCCAGCCATATGCAGAGGGGCTGGTGGGTTCGAACTTGGCCCAGACCTGTTAAACAACAATGACAACTACAAAAACAACAAAAATAGCCGAGCATTGTGGCAGGCACCTGTAGTCCCAGCTACTTGGGAGGCTGAGGCAAGAGAATCACTTAAGCCCAAGAGTTTGAGGTTGCTGTGAGCTGTGAAGCCATAGCACTCTGCCGAGAGTGACATAGTAAGACTCTGCCCCCCTCCCTCAAAAGAGAAGAAAGTAGCTTTTCCTACATAGTTGTCATATTTTTGTAGACTTTTGTGTTACTAGCACATCATAATTGTTTTTAAGTAGTCCTTCATTGTTGAACATCAAGATTTTCAATTCTAATCACACTGCGAGGCAGATTTTTATACTTTTTCATTTTTTAAAACAACTGGATTTTATAGACGGTAGTTTTAGCCTTGCTGAATGATAATAGTTTTGTGACTTTAATGGGTCTTTGGTTTCTTCCTCTACGTTTCTAGAATCCTTTACAACTTGTGAGGGTTTTTTTCAGTCTGAGGTCATTTCTCCCATAGGTGTAACTCTGATGGCCTTGATCCAACCGTGTTGTTATCTCTCTTCATATGGTGAAAGGCTTCAAAATGAGCTGATACTTACTTATGCAGTAACCAATTTATGGAGAGGTGTAAGATTTTGGTCAGAATTTCCACTCAAAATGCTAATAGTCCTTTTTCTGTTGATTGTTTCTTGGACCCAAGCTCATCATTACTAACAGCATAACACGTATTGCAAGTAGTTGAGAAGGGGTGTATGATTTATGTTGAAATTAATGAGCAAAATTCCTTAACCTACTTTCTAAACAGAATTCTGATAGCATAGTCAACTCCTAGATTGAATACCTACTTGATAAATTAACAACCCCTCTTTTTTCTCAGTGAAAGCATGGGAACTGGGAAAGAAAGTATATGCATAAATCAAATTCTTCGGCACTTTTTGGTAGCTCTTTAGAAAATTACACTTATAGTCCGCATGGTGGTTTATGCCTGTAATCCTAACATTCTGGGAGGGTCTTTTCAGGTCAGAAGTTTAAGACTAGCCTGAGCAAAAGCAAGAGATGGCTTGGGTGTTGTGGCAGACAACTTTAGTCCCAGCTACTCTGGAGGTTGAAGCAGAGGGATCACTTGAACCCAAGGAGTTAGCAAGAGTGAGATTGTCGCAAAAAATAATAAAATAAAAAATTACATTTACCCAAAATGGAGATTGCTATAGCACTGTTTTCGCTCAATTATTTAACCTGAACAGAAACAACTTTTTGGTTTACTGGTACCAGAGTGAAGGAGAGGGCATCCAAATAACATTTTCTATTTCTAATAAGCAACTCTGTGAAAGGTAGTAAGATCCTTGTTAGCCAGGTTGGGACACTGAAGGGAAGAGTTTTTTCTGGTTTTATTGTATCCGTAATACTTAGGAATATTATTTGATGGCTCAGAGTAAAACCCATTTTAGGAGTTCATTATTTTGGCCATGTATGGACTTCAGGAGAATAAGAGGATAGTAGCTTTTGTGTTCTTGCTTGTTAAAATTGGCCTAGCTATATATGTAGATAGCACTATCGCTTTTCAAGACTTTATATATTGAACTTAGTATTAAATAATTTAAATCCCATTATTTCTTGGCTTGGTTGTTTACTTTTGACTTTGCATTTGTTTCCTGTAAGTTATTTCTCTTACTGAATTCCCCCAGTGAATTCGTACTTCTGGAGAGAGCTTAGGTAAGCTAAAGTAGGTTAATTTTAATTCTAATGACTTGATTTATAAATTCTAGGTTCCTAAGTTCCAAAGCGGACGATGGTAATTTATGAGAAAAAAAGTTAGCTGCAGCCTAAATGAGAAGCTACGCAGACCGGCTTGAAAGGCAGGGACCAGGGAGAAGCCGTCCGGGACCCTGCCCTTCGCCTCTTTCCTCCCCACACGACCTTGCTCTGGATCTCAGCTTCTGCTGATCTCAGGGATCACGGCCCCCGAGGGTGCGGGGGCGGGCGGGGTCCCGGCCCGAGGTCCGGCGGAGGGGGCGGCGCCCTCGCGGCTCCGTGACTGCGCCCGCGTCTCGCCCCGACTCCCGGGATGCGCGGAGGCGGCGGCGATGGCGAGGATGCCTGGAGCCCTGCAGCATCCGGGCCGGCGGGCGGAGCTGGGGTCCGATCTGCGGGATGGAGGAGGAGGGGCGGCGCTGCGCCCACCCGGCAGGTGAGAGGCGGGGGACCCCGGGAGAAGGAAGCCCTCTCGGGGACAGGAGGGCCGGCGCCGGAGGCCGGCGGCTGAGCAAAGAGCGCGGCTGCGCAGGGCCGGCTCGGCCGCCGTGCACTGCCCCCTGCGCGGCCTGCGGGGAGCCGTCTGCCGGGTCTTGTCCGTCCCAGGCTCTGCCAGGCCGTACAACACCGGGCCGCCGCCGGTACCCTCGGCTGAGCTCTGCTGACCCCACCAACCCACCAACCCTCTGCCGATTCTCGCAGCCTTCCCTGGCGGGGCCTAGGCCCTCCTTACCATCACCTCACCCACTCCGGGAAGCCCTCACCCTTCGCCATCCCCATGCCCACGGGTTGACCTCCCCTCTCGGAGTTTCCTGCCCCACTCCACGGCCGTTCCTCACCGTGTCCTCAGGGAAGGGGGCTCCGCAGCCTCTTGCCTTATGTCTCCCGTCAAGTGACCCAGGACTTCTCTTCCCCACCCCATCTGCTGCTCTGCTTCATTTTAGTTCAGATGGATAGGAAAAGCAAAGGCTTTGATATCAGGTACATCTGGCTTGAATCTTAGTGACCTCGGGCACTATCTAACCTCCCGAAGATTTTCCTAATCAATGTAATTACAGTAGGGATAATAATAGTAAAGAACCTGGTCTTTTGTGAGGGTCAGGCTCTGAAAATGCTTTCCCTGCTGGGACTTAAAACATCACAAGAGAGAAAAATGGTTTGCAAGAATTCAGGTCAGGAGATGACTTGTAAAAGCGTATATAAAATATTTTAATGTTTACTAAAAGATAAAAACAGCACACTAGATTATCAGAAGCTCTTTACACATCTTAATGGGAAATATTTGCCACTGTAAAATAAATCCTCATTTCCTATAATTTGCAGGCTACTTTTGGATCTCTCCTTACCTGTCACAAGATGCACATCAATTCCTTCTGTCTTATTGTGGCTAATGTGCGTGCTTAAGACTGGTTTTCAACTTAATCTTCCTGATTTTATGACTCTAACCCCATCTTCCAGGACCTATTCATAGGAAAATAAAGAGTAGCTTGTGGACTTGCATTAAAAATAACATTGATAACCTTTATTTAATATTCAGGAATAGTAAATCGGTATTAATTTACTCCCTTCTTCGCTGAGTTTTATATTTCTGCCATCATAACTTTATTCTAAACTGTGATCTGAACTTCTTCTTTCTCAAGAGTTGGCATTGAAACCTGGGTTCACTTTCCCTCCATTTCCTTTATTGCTCCTAAAGTTTTTCTGTCGAAACCTTTTCTCCTCTTCTGTCTTCTGCTCTTCCTCTTTTCTCTTCCCAGCTGCTGATACTTACCTTTTTTTCCTAATCATCCCAATAGGAGTGATTTATAATTACCTTATGGACTAGAGCAGGGGTCCTCAAACTGTGGCCTAGGGGCCACATGAGACAGTGGGATTGTATTTGTTCCCATTTTGTTTTTTTACTTCAAAATAAGATATGTGCATAGGAATTTGTTCATATTTTTTTTTTTTAAACGGTAGTCTGGCCCTCCAGCGGTCTGAGGGACAGTGAATTGGCCCCCTGTTTAAAAAGTTTGAGGACGCCTGGACTAGAGAAACAGTAAAATACAAAGTGTGCCAAAAAGGTATGCAGAAGTGTGTGTGTGTGTGTATAAATGTCTGTATAGATGTGCACTGTGTCAGATATAGAGGAGTGTGTATATATATGTACATGTGTGTATAGTAGAGTTTATAGATCTGGACTGTGTCAGATACAGATATAGAGGGGTGTATATATATATGTGTGTGTGTGTAAATAACAAATACAATCACAACGCCTCATGTAGCCCACAGGCTGCAGTTTGAGGACCCCTGTATACAGAGGAACAGTAAAATACAAAGTGTGCCAAAAAGGTACGTGGAAGTGTGTGTGTATATATATAAATGTCTTTATAGGTGTGGACCGTGTCAGATACAGATATAGAGGGGTATGTATGTATATGTACGTGTTTGTATAGTAGAGTTTATAGATGTGGACTGTGTCAGATACAGATATAGAGGGGTGTGTATATGTGTGTGTGTGTGTGTGTGTGTGTGTGTGTGTATAATAGAGTTTTGGATTCTAGAAACTTTCAGTGGGGAATAGATTGCAATACCTACTTTGTGGAGTTATTGTGAGAATGAAATAAAGTTAAATGTACAGACTATAATAACATAAGTGCCAGGCATGTAATAACCACCCAATAAATTATAGCTCCTGTGATTATATTCTGATTTCGGGATCTTTCCCTTGATTTCTTTGCTGTTCTATTTAAGATGGTGGTGAAGAGGGTGGTCTTGGAAGAACAACTTGCATAGGTTTAAATCCATGCTCTACCATTTTAAGTTAAATGGTCTCTGATTTGTTCCCTTATCTGCAAAATGGAGGTATTATACTAATTATTTCAAGGTTGTTGTGAGGATTCAATAAGCTAATAATATGGCACTGAGAACAGTGCCTGGTACATCACAGCATTCTATAAAACTTATATGCTAATAATATTACTTATATGATATTGCCATTATTATTTCCTAATCTAAAATTTTCCTTTTTAAAAAAATTTCTTGAGACTGGGCGTGGTGGCTCACACCTGAAATCCTAGCACTCAGGGAGGCTGAGGCAGAAGGATTTTTGAGCTCAGGAGTTGGAGACCAACCTGAACAAGAGTGAGACCCCATCTCTACTAAAAATAGAAAAATGAGGTTGGCATTTTGGCAAGCGCCTGTAGTCCCAGCTACTCGGGAAGCTAAGGCAGGAGGATGGCTTGAGTCCAGGAGTTTGAGGTTGCCATGAGCCATGCTGACACCAGGGCATTCTAGCCTGGGCAACAGAGCGAGACTCTCAAAAAAAAATCTTGAAAATTTAAAAATTTGTTGAAAAAAATTTAACTGCACAAAAAATGAAACTTGCCTCTTAATTCCTCCAGATTACCTGCTTGTTCCTTCTGCCTCTTGTCCTTGACTATCGTTGCTGCCTCATTATCTCATTTCCCCCTCAAAACCCTCCTTCCCAAATGTCTCCTAGCCAGCGCTCTTTATAACTTCTATCATCTGACTTCGTTATTACTCAATTACTCCTCATTTTTCTTAGCAGCCTAATTCCAGGCTCTTCATTCTCCTGATTTCCCCAGACTGAATTTCCTCTTCACTCTTCTTTACTTTACTTCTAAAGAGGAAAAACTTAGAGGTGAGGGCATTGCTAGAGACACCAGTATCACCTCTCTGTTCTTACTGCCTCTTCAAATTGGGTTTTCCCTTCTACCTCTCTTTTCGTAAGCTAACCCTAATCCTCCAATGAACAATTAAAAAGCAAAAAAACAGTAAATACAGAGAGTGCCAGAAGCAGCTTGTATTAAAATTGTAATACTCAAGTCATATCTGACTTCTGCAATCACAAGAGTCACAAGATACAATATACAAGATAACAGATGTCATCGGTATACGTTGAGTATTACAATTTTAATGCAGTTTTTCCTTAAAATGTGTATGCATTTTTTTTTTTTTTTTTTTTTTTTTTTGGCTTCCTCCGTAGTTGTCCTTCTCACTATCTATGCATGAAAAGGGTTCAGAAGCAGGTACACAGTCTTTAATTGGAAACAGAACTATCCTTTTTTTTTAAATTCTAACCATCAAGAAACAAAAGTTTAGGATTTATCTTTTTCTCTCTCAGGAACTTTTTTAATGGAAAGTCCAGAAATGTTGGTCTCACTTTCCAGTGGAGAGATTTATCTGTACCATGTGACCATTAAGAATGTAGATGAGGTTATGTTTTTCCTTAATGAAGGAGACCAATGAGGTGCATGGATTTCCCAGAAGTGATATTTGTGTGATAGTTACAGACATGGCTGTACCTGTTAAGAAATGCTGAGAGATTTCTGTATTAGGTAGTCGGTAGCTGCTACTGGGAGCCCCAGGTAATGCCTCACTGACCTGGCCCAGTCCTCTATACTTTCTTGACCCAGCAATGAAAGAGTTAATAGCTGCTAGCTAAATATTTTCAACATCAGCCTTAGACCTCCCCAGTGCCATTGGTTATTCCTAAAATGTTGCATCAAAGTGAATGCTTTTCGGCTGCCAAAAGCATAGTGCTTTTTCCAAGGAACCGCTTAGTCTGTCTCACAAGAAGCATCTTTTGGGAACAGGCTGGGGACCAGGTCACTCAGCGCTTTGGGGTTTGGAACAAGGTAGAAGATTTGTGTGAGTATACATTAAACTTCCTTGCAAAATAGAAAAAGAAAAGGTTAAGAAAGGAAAGAAAGAGCGGGAAGGTGAGTCTTTTCTCTTACTCCTCACTGTACCATCAGCACCTAGCATCATGACGCTGACCTGAGGCATACCATAATCCACGAGGGAACGAGCGCAGGAACGGTGCATGCCTCCTGCTTCCTCCTGGATATTCCTGCTGGGATGATGGCAACTCAGATTTACGGAGCAGTTTAGAGTTTACACAGTGCTGCTTTGTACTTTGTAAATCGTGAATATAATTCCAACACCATTTGTTACTTCCATTTTTCCCTCTCAAATATAGTTTGACACAACGTTTTTTGCAAAGGAGGATGTGCAGTTGGCTGAGAAATCTCAAGGTGGGGGAGAAAATGACAAATCTGGGATATAAAGGATCCTTCCTAGGGAAAGAAGTAGGATTTGTTAGTGATTTATGGGAATTAAATGAAGGGTCACATTATGTACCCACAATACTCCTCAGTTTATATTTCAAGCACATACTGTTGTTTTCCTCAGTCCCTGTGCTGCAGAAGTTTATTCCCCTCCCAGCCTGTCTGTCCACACTTCTCACCTTTCACCCAGCTGGCTCCTGTTCACCAAAGCTTCCTTCATCCTTTCCCAGGCCTCTCCCCAGGCAGGCTTCCCATCTTCTGGGCTTCCATAGCAGCCTGCACCCACAAAAACTGTCTCCAACTGGACTGTGATCTCTGTGATGGAGAGGCTGTGTTGTCTGTATCTCTGGTGCTCAACCTGGAAGTATTTTCAATAGTAACATCTGCACACCCCTCAAGCAAAATCTCAAGGGGTGAGGGCCAGGGATCTTCTTTCCAGGTGATAAACGTCTTAACATGCTCTTTGGGTGATACTTAAATTTGTTTGCAAACCACTGTCATAAAACTGAAAATTAGTTGGATGTATATATATATAGATATATATATATATTTTTTTTTTCCTTGAGTCAGAGTCTCACTATATTGCTCTCCGTAGAGTGCCATAGCTTCACAGCTCACAGCAACCTCAAACTCTTGGGTATAAGCGATTCTCTTGCCTCAGCCTCCTAAATAGCTAGGACTACGGGCACTTGCCATAACTCCCAGCTATTTTTTTTTTTTTTGTTGTTGTTGTTGTTGCAATTGTCATTGTTGCTTAGCTGGCCCAGGCAGGGTTCGAACTCACCAGCCTCGGTGTATGTGGCTGGTGCTGTAACCATTGTGCTATGGGTGCCAAGCCAGATGCAGGTGTTGATGTCTTTTCTGTTTTGGGCTCTGTGAGGAGAAATGCTTTCTATGCACCACCAGGTCAGAGCTGAAAAATTCGAGTGCTTTGGTGAAAAATAATGAGAGCACTGTATACATTCCCTCCTGTGTCTGCATTAATCCCTTTTTGTTTCTGGGTGTGCGTTTTGTGTGCAGGCTTATCTGCCTTGGGCCTCTTTGGTCACATATCGTTCATCTGTGAGTTGAGGCCTTGATTCCCTTCCCACTGAGTGTCTGGGGGAACAGAAGAAGGAGACTCTTTTCTTTGAAGATGAACTCGACAGACCACCTTCAGGATGCCCCCAATGCCACCTCACTGCATGACCCTCACTCCCAGGGAGGAAACAGCACCTCCCTCCAGGAGGACCTTCAGGACCTCATCCACACAGCCACCTTGGTGATCTGTACTTTTCTACTCGCAGTCATCTTCTGCCTGGGCTCTTACGGCAACTGCATCGTCTTTCTGTCCTTCTTTGATCCAGCCTTCAGGAAATTCAGAACCAACTTTGATTTCATGATCCTGAACCTGTCTTTCTGTGACCTCTTCATCTGCGGTGTGACGGCCCCCATGTTCACCTTCGTGTTATTCTTTAGCTCAGCCAGTAGCATCCCAGATGCTTTCTGCTTCACCTTCCATCTCACCAGTTCAGGCTTCATCATCATGTCCCTGAAGATGGTGGCAGTGATTGCCCTGCACCGGCTGCGGATGGTGCTGGGGAAGCAGCCACATCGCATGGCTTCCTTTCCCTGCACTTTGCTCCTCACTCTGCTTCTCTGGGCCACCAGTTTCACCCTCGCCACCTTGGCTACCCTGAAAACCAGCAAGTCCCACCTCTGTCTTCCCATGTCCAGTCTGATTGCTGGAAGAGGGAAAGCCATTCTGTCCCTCTATGTGGTCGACTTCACCTTTTGTGTTGCTGTGGTCTCTGTCTCTTACATCATGATTGCTCAGACCCTGAGGAAGAATGCCCAAGTCAGAAAGTGCCCCCCTGTAATCACGGTTGATGCTTCCAGACCACAGCCTTTCATGGGAGCCCCTCCACAGGGAGGTGGAGATCCCATCCAGTGCACCATGCCGGCTCTGTATAGGAACCAGAATTACAACAAACTGCAGCACATTCAGACCCATGGATATACCAAGAGTCTCAACCAACTGTCCACCCCTGCAGCCAGCCGACTCCAGCTGGTCTCAGCCATCAACCTCTCCACGGCCAAGGATTCCAAAGCCGTGGTCACCTGTGTGATCATTGTGCTGTCCGTCCTGGTGTGCTGTCTTCCACTGGGGATTTCCTTGGTGCAGGTGATTCTGTCCAGGAATGGGAGCTTCGTCCTTTACCAGTTTGAACTGTTTGGATTTACCCTTATATTTTTCAAGTCAGGATTAAACCCTTTTATATATTCTCGGAACAGTGCAGGGCTGAGAAGGAAAGTGCTCTGGTGCCTCCAGTGCGTAGGCCTGGGTTTCTTCTGCTGCAAACAGAAGACTCGACTTCGAGCCATGGGAAAAGGGAACCTCGAAGTCAACAGAAACAAATCTTCCCATCATGAAACAAACTCTGCCTACATGTTGTCTCCAAAGCCACAGAAGAAATTTGTGGACCAGGCATGTGGCCCAAGTCACTCAAAGGAAAGTGTGGTAAGTCCCAAGATCTCTGCTGGACATCAGCACTGTGGGCAGAGCAGTTCAACCCCCATCAACACTCGGATTGAACCGTACTACAGCGTCTATAACAGCAGCCCGTCCCAGGAGGGGAGCAGCCCATGCAACCTGCAGCCAGTAACCTCTTTTGGATTTGCCAGCTCATACACTGCCATGCATCATCACACCACCAATGATTTAATGCAGGAATACGACAGCACTTCAGCCAAGCAGATCCCCATCCCCTCCGTTTAAAGTCATAGAGCCTAGAAAACCTAGTGTAAATGGGTTTTCTTTCTGATACTAAATGACTTTTTAAAAACTGTGAGATCAGTGGCAGATCAGAACTTAAAAGATTCAGCTAAAATGTCAGTGGCTCTGACTTTCTTTTGTTCAAAGTATTAGTATCTTTTGATTTGCTTTGTAGTTTCTTGACATTTTAAGATTTGATGTGAAAGTTTATTTAGATTTTTACCCTGGTCTGTGCCCCTGTCTTTTGTACTGAACCTTTAAATAGATACCAGGAATGATTATACTACTGTGTTAAAATAGAAAATCAACTGATTGATTATTTGGGTCAATGTTATGGGTCTTCAAAGTATATATGGGCTAGATTTTTAAAAGAAAAGGAAAGTCTGACCTTTGTTGAGCTGTTGTTTTTATTAACTGAATTATAAATTTTGATTTTTTTTTTTATTTACTGAAATAGGGAACAATATGTCTTATTGGTAACAGGTTGATTTGAATAAATAACACAATGCTAAAGTGGGAAACCAGAAATTTATTACCAATAACTCTCTCCTTACCAAAAACATTCATACTGGCATTAGGTACTTTATTTTCATAAGACAGTCAACTAAGAATATAGTATGATGATTATTGCCATATCCTATTATGGTATTATTTTATGTTACTTGAGTAGCAATATCATTCTTTTCAAAAGAAAGATGTTTTTACCTATTAAAAGTGAATTGTTCTAAGTTCAGTGTGAAGTGCACACCTGTAGTCCCAGGTTGGGAGGCTGAGGCAGAAAGATTGCTTGAGCCCAGGAGTTTGAGACCAGTCTGGGCAATATAGTGAGACTATCTGTATGTTTTTAAAAAACAAATTGTTCTGGGCAGTGCCTGTGGCTCAGTGGGTAGGGCACCGCCCATATACCGAGGGTGGCGGGTTCAAACCCGGCCCTGGCCAAACTGCAACAAAAAAATAGATGGGCATTGTGCCAAGCGCCGGTAGTCCCAGCTACTCGGGAGGCTGAGGCAAGAGAATCACTTAAGCCCAGGAGTTGGAGGTTGCTGTTAGCTGTGATGCCACAGCACTCTACCGAAGGCGGTAAAGTGAGACTCTGTCTCTAAAAAAAGAAAAAGAATTGTTCTATTTTGGAATGATCTTAGTCAAGAATCCTAAAGAAGAGGACTGTGTCAGTAATAGAGGTGTACTGTTCTTAGGAGAGTGGGCCTGCACTATCCCTGTGGGCAGGATGGTGTCATGTGACAAACAAGGTGAGCTTTGCTGTGCCTCAGTCAGTCTGTATTATGGCTTTACAAGACGCAGAGATGGTTTCTGTTTTCTTTCTGTGTGAAAAGAGTTTATTAACCACCAGGCAGCATTCAGATAACTAGAAATAACTTCTTTTTGTCTTTATCTATGGGTATGGTAGAAACATTCTCAAGATCTATTTTTAAATTTAATGTTTTATTTCTCTCCATTAACCTTCAACTGGAAATGGGAAGGAAGGAAAAATAGATTAAGTATTTCTATACCTGAAAATAATTTTATTATATGTTCTGTGATTCCTAGAATAACAACTGTGAACTTGTGTTTTTATGTAAATATATTTTCTTTATACAGTTAGTATTTGAACTCACTAGAACTTTGGAACTATAACTGTTAGACACACATAAAATGAGGATCAAGATACAACACCTGTCTTTAGAAACTGTTATATTCAAGAATTATGATGAATAGATCGAAAGGTACTTTGTTCCTTTGGATAAAGGCATTCAATTGACAGCACCCTGGCTCAGGCCATTTGCAAATACAGAGGTCTCCAGAGGCTTGGCGGAGACAGAAAAAATACTCAGCTGGAACTCTGCTCAGCCTCATCTGACAACCCTTAGCTTTCTCTATTGACCAGTCATTTCTATTTCTGAGATTTAAGTATGAGGTAGAGGTTTTATTTTGTTCTTAAATTTGCCTTTTAGGACTGATCTGTGTACCCCTCTTTCTTCTCTCTCTTCCCTTTCCTTCTTCCCTTTCCTTCCCTTCTTGCCCTTCCTGCCTTCCCTCTTTTCCTTTCTTCCTTTATTTTTTGCTGTTAAATTTTATAACAGAAGAGAAAATATCCACTCTGTCACCTTTTTGTAATTGAATGCTATTTTTGGAAGTCCCTATTACCTATTTCAATTGTGCTTTTATATTTTTAATACAACACTGTTTTTATTTATTAATACTCCCACGAGATAAGTGAGTATATTACCTCTTTTTCACAAAGAATTAAGAAATCTACGATCCAAGATCATTTGAAGAATAGTGGCAAATTAGGGATCAGACTATTGTGTGGTCTGATCTGGTATTTATTCTAATATCCAAACAGCTTTATAATAACATGAATCAAGAATCACATTTTTAAAGGTATATTTCTTTTGAAGGGTCAGGCATTTCAAATGTGCTTTAATAAAAATGTAAAACAAATGTAATTTCTACTTACAAAATTTTAAATGTCAGTTTTCTGTGTGACCTTTGAATTTGAGATGATTTACCTGGCATGGGGGCCATCTTTAGGTGGTAAAAATTAAAGCATAAAGAAAACTAAACATGTATATATGAAGTATTGTCTCTTTATGCTCATCAAGAAATTATTGATTTAACTTGCATGAAATACATAGTGGGCTAGATTCTTAGCCCCCCCCCCATATCTATATCCGTATCTATATGTAGATACAGATATACAGATGCACATATATATAACTTGTCTCTTCAGGAGTTATATATGTCTACCTCTACCTACATCATCATAGATGTATAGGTGTAGTCACATAGGCATGCATGGGTAGACATATATAACTTGTCTCTTCTTAAGGGCTAAAATGAGAACTAAAAGTAATGAGAATTCAGTTGAATATGATTAATTAGAGTATATTAATTACTTCTCGATGCTTGACTATGATACAAAGTTGTGATTATTTAAGACATTTTATAATAATTGTTCTTATGTTAACCGTTAGGCCACATTTGTATTTTGGATGCTTTTCATTTTCTTTCAAAAGAATGTTTGTAAAATAAAACTATTGAAAATCCTAACATTTTGGAATGTCAAAGTGCAGTATAATGACTTTCCTAATTATTTATAAACCACCAGAACATGGCAGCAGTTATTTTTACCCAATAAATAACAATGCATTGACCCTCAGATGGAAAGAGGTCTTTTCCTTGAGATACAAATAACTTGTTGATCATATTTTATACTGTATGTGCTCAGATTAATTAGTAATCGTTAACTCCAAAGATTGTTCACTAAACTAAATTTCTTACCCCGTGGGAAGAGGCGGACCTAAGTGAACAACATTTCAACTTCTTTAAAATGAGATTAACCTGGAAAAAGATACCACATTTTAGAATGTTTAGTTTCTAGTCAGGGTTTGGTTTTAAGAATCAGAAAACATTAATATAAGCAGGAAAGGATTTAATATAGGAATGAGATATCTACAAAATGATTAGACAGTCAGGGATCTATGATGGATGAGTCTCCAGAAAAGATTCTACAATAAACACCACAGGCCTGAGGAGCCAGAAATGCTACTGCTGTTGCTGCAATCAGGCAGGAAGGGAATTGGGAAGCCTTCCTTGGACTTTTGGGACTTTTTTGGTAAAAAATGGAGTCTTGTATATTGTCTAGGCTGGAGAGCCGTGGCTATTCACAGGCACTATTATAGCATAGTATACCTTGAACTTGTGGTCTCAAGCAATCTTCCCATTTCAGCCTCCAGAGTAACTTGGACTATAGGGTGCCATAGTGCCTGGCTCTTTCTTAGATTTTTGACTTCAGGGACATATTGGTGAAGTTGTTGTCTAGGGCTCAGGAAGCTGCTGCTACTATCACTACTTTCACACCAAACCCTCATAACACCTAAAAAAGCAAGGAGGTGAACACCAAACACTGCAGTAGAAAAAATGTGGCACTGTTGGTAACCTAATTTGTACCTAGAACCCTTGCTTCGGGGAAATCTAGAAAAGTGTCATTACCCTAAAATGAGATTCAGAAGGGATACTAAGTTCTAGTTTACTCTGTCCACAGTGATCCATATAAAGTTACAGGGAAAACAGGACAAAAGGAAGAAATGAGTTAGGATGTTTCATAGTCACACACATATACCGGGATAAAGAAGAAAATTCGAGGCGCTAATATCTGAGTCAAGATGGCCAATGGGAGTACTTCGAAGATGAGCATAGTGATATTCAGCAATGACGTATGTCTGTAGCACTTTTTCTAGGACAAGTTTGCTAACTTAATTGTCCAACCTCATAGGCCTTCTTCCTTCTACCACTGGTCAGGAAGTTGTGATTGATATTTTATTGATATTTTATTACTTCCTTGCTCCATCTCTCATTTCCTGTCCCTCTACCATTAGCTAGCATACCATATAGTCTGAGAAAGTAAAAAAGTTTTATAAAATAGCAGAGGGAATTAAATCCTAAAAAAATAAAACTTAGGGGACATAAATTAGGATTACAGAAATAAAAACAGAGTAAACAAATACTTAATGTCATTTATAAAAGATCTTTGGATTTTAAAAACGTGCAAAAAAATGCAAAATTTGCTGCTTGTAACATAAACCTACAGTAAAAATTAAAAGATAGAGGGTGGCACCTGTGGCTCAAGGAGTAGGGTGCTGACCCCGTATAACAGAGGTCACAGGTTCAAACCCAGCCCCAGTCAAAACTGAAAAATCAATCAATAGGCAAAAGTAGACAAGACTTCACAAACAAAATCTAGGGTGGCAATATTAATATCAGAGTAGAACTGAAAGCAAAACCACATTTTAGCAGATAACAGTGAGAAGAAGAAATAAGGAGCATTGACAGTTCCATTCATTCAACAGGTATTCTTGAACAACATCAGTGAACACAAGATACAAGGTTCCTATTCTCATGACATATTGTGCTGAGGAGATAAACAAATATGTAATTTTCAAGACCAGTAGTTATCCCATACCTGCAGGGGATTCATTCCAAGACCCCCAGTGGGTTGTCTGAAACCAAAGACAGTACTGAACGGTTTTTCCTATACATATGCACCCACTATGATGTCTAATTTGTAAGTTAGGCACAGTAAGAGATTAATAATTAATAATAAAATAGAATATAACCATATGGTGATAAAAGTTTAGTGGTCTCTCTCAAAGTAGCTTATTGTACTGTACCACAGGTAACTGAAACCTGGGAAGTGAAACCACAGCAGTCAAATGTTCTGTGAAGAAGCATAAAACAGGGGCGGTGCCCCAGCCCAAAACTGCAAAAAAAAAAAAAAAAGAAGAAGAAGCATAAAATAGCAAAAACAGAGAAAGTGTCAGAGGGTGTTATTTTCACATAGGGAGCATAGAGTTAGTCTCTCATGGGAGATATTTGAACTGCATTCTGAATAAAGAAAGGGATTAAGTCATGGCAATAGTTGGGACAAGAGCTTTCCAGGTTCATGGAATACCTAATAAAGGGCCACGACAGGCACTTGTCAGACATGTTTAAGAATCGTAGCAGAGGAGGGGAAGGAGCAAGATGGTGGCCGAGTAATAGCTTTCTTGCAACTGGGCACAGTGAGACTGGGGAGAGAAGACTCCAGGCATCTCTGGCTGGTGAGATCTGCCCAGAAACATCCCTTTGGGGACACACAGAGTCAGTGAGAGACTTCTGAATCCCATGAGGAGGACAAAAGCAGTGGAGAACTGGTAAGTGGTTGCATATGTTCGTTCCATCTAATCCCGGTGACAGCTGTAAGTACAGCAGCAGTGAGATTGCAAACTGGAAAGGCTTTACCTGTGAGCTGTTTTGTTTTTGTTGGACTTGGCACTCAGCTGAACTACGTTGGGAGCACTTGTGCAAGAGTGTGGAGGACCTTAAGCATTGTCTAGGGTCCCAGACTGAGCTGCTGAGCCTGACGGAGCTAATAGTGTTGGGCTGTGGGCCTCATGGAGCCATGTGGGAGAACTGCCCCAGCTAGCTCTGCCCTCAAGGTCGCAGAGCAAGGATTATACGGGAGACCTGGTGTGAGTAATCTAGTGACTGAGCAGCCTAAAGGCAGGGGCCGAGACGCCTTAAAGCCTTGGCCCTCAGGGGCATAGCGTTAGACTGGTTTTGGCACACTGGGGTAAGTGGACAGCCATTTTAGGAGTGATCCCAGTGACAAGTGCTTTCCTGGGAAAGCTTCTGCTTAGCCAAGGTTAGCAGTTTAAAGTGCCTTTTAAGTGGGCTGAGGAGATATTTAGGATCTCCACCCTGCAGGGTTTGAGAAATCAGCAGACTTCTAGTCTCCATCTCATATAGCTGTAATTGTGATTAACATCTCATACCCCAGATGATCATCTGTTGCCCAGACAATATTCAGCAAGATAAATATACTTCCTTTTTTTTTTTTTTTTTTTTTTTGAGACTGAGTCTCTCACTTTATCACCCTCAGTAGACTGCCGTGGCAGCACGGCTCACAGCAACCTCCAACTCCTAGGCTTAGGTGATTCTCTTGCCTCAGCCTCCCAAGGAGCTGGGACTGCAGGCATCTACCACAATGCCCAGCTATTTATTGTTTTGCAGTTTGGCCAGGGCCAGATTTGAACCTGCCACCCTTGGTATATGGGGCAGCGCCCTACCCACTGAGCACAGGCACCACCCTGTTTTGTTTTGTTTTTTCCAACATTTTCCCTCTATATTTTTCTTTTTTTTCTTTCTTTTCTTTCTTCAATTTTAGTGTTTCTACCCCTATTATTTGGTTTTTCCACCAATTTTATCCCATAAAGTTTTGTTTGCTTATTTTGGTTTCATTTATAGCATTTTTGTCTTTCCTCTCTACTTGGTGGAGTCAGGGTACTATGTCTCAACAGGCTAGCAAAGAGCTGCTGACATCAAGGAAACCACCCAACCTGTTACCCCCAGAGGTTGGGGGGTTTTAAGGTTTGGTCAAAGTACCCTTCTGTACACCTATATTGCTCCTGTTGCCCTCTTTCTGTGCCTCTCTTCTTTTTGTCAGTATTCCCTTTTACTCACCCCGTCTCCTTTCTCTTTTAACTTTTCTTTTTTTCTTTCTTTTTTCCCTTCTTGTTCTTCAGTCTTCTCATCCTTCTGGTCCTGTACCAAAAGGACTCGTGAAAACCCTAGTCCAGGCTCGGTGCCTGTGGCTCAAGTGGCTAAGGTGCCAGCCACATACACCTGTGCTGGTGGGTTCAAAACCAGCCAAAGCCTGCCAAACAAAAATGACAACTGCAAACAAAAAATAGCTGGGCATTGTGGCGGGCACCTGTAGACCCAGCTATTTGGGAGGCGGAGGCAGGAAACTCACTTGAGCACAGGAGTTTGAGGTTGCTATGAGCTGTGATGTCACGGCACTCTACCCAAGGTGACAGCTTGTGGCTCTGTCTAAACAAACAAACAACCTAGTCCAGGCTCAGCACCTGTAGCCTGGTGGGTAGGGTGCCAGCCATATACACCAAAGCTGGCAGGTTTGAATCCATCCCAGGCCTGTCAAACAGCAATGACAACTACAACCAAAAAATGGCTGGGTGCTGTGGCGGGTGCCTATAGTGCCAGCTACTTGGGAAGCTGAGGCAAGAGAATCACTTAAGCCCAAGAGTTTGAGGTTGGTGTGAGCTATGATGCCATGGCACTCTATTCAGGATGACAGCTTGAGACTCTGTCTCCAAGAAAAAAAAGAAAAAAAAACAGAGAGAAAGAAAGGAAAGAAAGATGGATGGATGGAAGGAAGGAAGGAAGGAAGGAAGGCAGGCAGGCTAGTCAGAAGCATGGTAACTTAAAGAGCAAGAAGAAGTGAAAGGAAAACTAGGATAAGAAAACACTCATGAGGAAGAATCAGCAGAAAAATCATGGCAACATGAAAAACCAGTTCAGAGCAACCCCACCCAAGGGACCATGAGATAGCTACTGCAGAGCATTCCACCTATAAAAAAATGTTAGAAATGACAGGGAATTTAGAATACACATGATGAAAACAATGGAAGAAATGATGGAAACAATGAAGGAAACTGCTAATAAAGTAGAAAATAACCAAAAGGAAATCCAAAAACAATCAAATAAGAGATGACCGATATGAAGAATATAGAAAGGATATAGCAGAGCTGAAGGAACTGAAGCAGTCAATTAGGGAACTTAAAGATGCAATGGAAAGTATCAATAACAGATTAGACCATGCAGAAGAAAGAATCTCAGAGGTAGAGGACAAAGCTGTTGAGATAACTCAGAGAGTTAAAGAGGCAGAAAAGAAGAGAGAGAAAGCAGAACATTCACTTACAGAATTATGGGACTTTATGAAGCATTCAAACATATGAGTTATAGGTGTCCCAGAAGGGAAAGAAGAATGCCCCAAGGGAATGGAAGCCATACTAAAGAACATTATAAATGAAAAATTTCCAAATATCACCAAAGATTCTGACACACTCCTTTCAGAGGGATATCAGACCCCAGGTTGCCTCAACTCTAACTGAGCTTCTCTAAGACACATTGTGATGAACTTGTCCAAAGTCAAGACAAAACAAAAGATTCTTCCAGCTGCCAGGAGTAAGTGCCAGTTGACCTACAGGGGCAAATCCATCAGGGTGACTGCAGACTTCTCTAATGAAACTTTTCAATCAAGAAGACAATGGTCATCTACCTTTAATCTACTTAAATGGAACAATTTCCATCCCAGAATTCTATATCCTGCTAAGCTAAGCTTTAAAATTGGCAGAGAAATCAAATCATTTACTGATATACAAACATTGAGGAAATTCGCCACAAGACCAGCTCTACAGGAAATACTTCAACCTGTTCTACACACTGACCATCATAATGGATCAACCGCAAAGTAAGAACTCAGAAATTAAAGGACAGAACCTAACTTCCACAATGATGCAAAAGATGAAACTAAGCAATGGGCTCTCACAAAATAAGATGAATAGAACACTACCACATTTATCAATTATCTCAATAAATGTTAATGGCTTGAATTCCCCACTGAGAGGCATAGATTGACTGACTGGATTAAAAAACACAAGCCATCCATTTGCTGTCTGCAGGAAACACACCTAGCTTCAAAAGACAAATTAAAACTTTGTGTTAAGGGTTGGAAGACAATTTTTTAGGCAAACAGAATTCAGAAGAAAAGAGGGGTTGCAATCTTATTTTAAGGTATATGTGGATTTAAAGCAACTAAAGTCAAAAAAGACAAAGATGGTCACTTTGTATTGATCAAGGGAAAAGTACAACAAGAAGATGTTTCAATTCTAAATATTTATGCTCCAATATAAATGCTCTCTGATTCTAGAAACAGACCTTACTCAGTCTGAGCAATATGGTATCCTATAACACCATAACAACAGGGGACTGTAACGCTCCTCTTACAGAGCTGGACAGACCCTCTAAACAGAAATTAAATAAAGATATAAGGGACTTAAATGAGACCCTAGAACAACTGTGCCTGATAGATGCATATAGAACGCTCCATCCCAAATATAAAGAATATACATTCTTCTCATCGCCCCCTGGAACATTCTCCAAAATTGATCATATCCTAGGACACAAAACAAACTTGAACAGAATCAAAAGAATTGCAATTTTACCTTGTATCTTCTCAGACCACAAGGCACTAAAGCTGGAACTCAACTCCAACAAAAACGTCAACCTCACACAAAGGCATGGAAATTAAACAACCTTCCGTTGAATGACAGTTGGGTGCAGGAAGACATAAAAGACAAAATCATTAATTTCCTTGAGCTTAACAACAATGAAGACACAAGCTACCAAAACCTATGGGATACTGCAAAATCTGTTCTGAGAGGAAAATTTATTGCTTTAGATGCCTACATTCAAAAAACAGAAAGAGAGCACATCACAAACTCACAAGCCATCTTATGGAATTGGAAAAACAAGAACAATCTAAGCCTAAACCCAGCAGAAGAAAAGAAATATCCAAAATTATATCAGAGATCAATGAAATTGAAAACAAAAGAATCATTCAGAAAATTAATGAATCAAGGAGTTGGTTTTTTGAAAAAAATAAATAAAATAGATAAACTTTTGGCCAGACTAACTGGAAATAGAAAAGTAAAATCTCTAGTAACCTCAATCAGAAATGATAAAGGGAAAATAACAACTGATACCACAAGAAATCATCTGTGCATTCTATCAGAAACTCTATGCCCATAACGTTAACAATGTGAAGGAAATAGATCAATATTTGGAATCACACCCTCTCTCTCAATTTAGCCAGGAAGAAATAGAGCTTCTGAACAGACCAATTTCAAGCACTGAGATGAAAGAAACAATAAAAAATCTTCCAACAAAAAAATCCCCTGGTCCAGATTCCTTCATACCAGAATTCTATCAAACCTTCAAAGAAAAGCTTATTTCTGTACTGCAGAAATTATTCCAAAAAATTGGGGAGCTAGGAATTTTCCCCAACACATTCTATGAAGCAAACATCACCCTGATACCAAAACCAGGAAAAGACCAACTAAAAATGAGAATTTCAGACCAATTTCACTGATGAACATAGATGCAAAAATTCTCAGTAAAATCCAAGCCAATAGATTAAAGCTTATCATAAAAAAAGTCATACATCATGATCAAGTAGGTTTCATCCCAGGGATGCGAGGATGGTTTAACATATGCAAGTACATAAACATCCAATGTATTAACAGATGCGAAAACATAGACCATATGATCATCTTAATAGAGGCAGAAAAAGCATTTGATGAAGTCCAGCATCCTTTTCCAATTAGAACACTGAAGAGTATAGGCATAGTGGCACATTTCTTAAACTGATTGAAGCTGTCTATGACAAACCCACAGCTAATATTTTACTGAATGGAGTAAAACTGAAAGCTTTTCCTTTTAGAACTGGAACCAGACAAGGTTGTCCTCTGTCACCATTACTATTCAACATAGTGCTGGAAGTTTTAGCCAATACAATTAGGCAAGACAAGGAAATAAAGGGCATCCAGGAGGGTAGAGGAGGTCAAAGTCTCCCTCTTTGCTGACAACATGATCTTATACTTAGAGAACCCCAAAGACTCAACCATAAGATTCCTGGAAGTCATCAAAAAATATAGTAATGTCTCAGGATATAAAATCAATGTCCACAAGTCAGTAGCCTTTCTATACAGCAGTAACAGTCAAGATGAAAGGCTAATTAAGGACACAGCTCCCTGCACCATAGCTTCAAAGAAAATGAAATATGTAGGAATATGCCTAACAAAGGAGGTGAAGGATCTCTATAAAGAAAATTATGAAATCCGAAGAAAGAAAATAGCAGAGGATATTAACAAATGGAAAAACATACCATGCTCATGGCTGGGAAGAATCAACATTGTTAAAATGTTTATGCTTCTGAAAGCAATCCACCAATTCAATGCCATCCCTATTAAAATACCAACATTGTACTTTGAAGACTTGAAGAATGATTCTGCATTTTGTATGAAACCAGAAAAAAACCCGTATAGCTACGGCAGTTCTTAGTAATAAAAACAAAGCCAGGGGCATCAGCATATCAGATTTGAGTCTATACTCCAATCCATAGTGGTTAAGACAGCATGGTACTGTCACAAAAATAGAGACATAGACATTTGGAATCAAATAGAAAATCAGTAAATAAAACTTAACATCTTACAACCACCTAATCTTTGATAAACCAAAGAAGAACATACTTCGGGGGGAAAGACTCCCTATACAATAAATGGTGCTGGTGTAAAAGACTGAAATTGGACCCACACCTTAACAAAAATTGATTCAAGATGGATAAAGGACTTAAATTTTAGTCATGGGCTCAGCGCTTTTGGCTCAAAACTAAGGTGCCAGCCACGTACACCTGAGCTGGCAGGTTTGAATCCAGCCTGGGCCAGCCAAACAACAATGACGGCTGCAACCAAAAAATAGCCAGGCGTTGTGGCAGGTGCCTGTAGTCCCAGCTACTTGGGAGGTGGAGGCAGGAGAATCACTTGAGGAATTGGAGGTTGCTGTGAGCTGTGATGCTACAGCACTCTATCCAGGTATACAACTTGAGGCTCTGTCTAAAAAAAAAAAAAAAAATTAATGCATGAACAATAAAAATCCTCAAAGAAAGCATAGGAAAAACACTGGAAGATATCAGCCTGGGTAAAGACTTCATAAAGACGACTGCCGTGGCAATTGCAACAACAACAAAAATAAACAAATGGGACTTCGTTAAACTGAAAAGCTTCTGTACAGCTAAGGAGACAACAACCAAAGCAAATAGACAACCTACACAATGGGAAAGGATATTTGCATATTTTGAATCAGACAAAAGCTAGGATCTGTAGAGAACTCAAATTAATCCACATGAAAAAAGCCAACAATCCCATATATCACTGGGCAAAAGACATGAATAGAACCTTCTCTAAAGAAGGCAGATGAATGGCTAAGAAACATATGAAAAAATGCTCATCATCCCTAATTATTAGAGAAATGCAAATCAAAATCACCCTGAGATACCATCTAACACCAGTGAGAATGGCCCACATCACAAAATCTCAAAACTGCAGATGCTGGTGCAGATATGGAGAGAAGGGAACACTTTTACACTGCTGGTGGGACTGAAAACTAATACAACCTTTTTAAAAAGAAGTATGGAGAACCCTCAAAGAACTCATTTGATCCTGCAATCCCATTACTGGGCATCTATCCAGAAGGAAGAAAATCCTTTTGTCATAAGGACACTTGCACTAGATTTTTTATTGCAGCTCAATTTACAATCGCCAAAATGTAGAAACAGCCTAAATGCCCATCAACCCAGGAATGGATTAACAAGCTGTGGTATATGTACACCATGGACTACTATTCAGCCATTTAAAAAAATGGAGACTTTACATCTTTTGTATTAACGTGGATGGAAGTGGAACACATTATTCTTAGTAAAGCATCACAAGAATGGAGAAGCATGAATCCTATGTACTCAATTTTGGTATGAGGACAATTAATGACACGGTGGGGGTGGGGGGAAGGGGGGAGCAGAGAGAGAAAGGAGGGAGGGGTAGGGAAAGGAAGAGCAGACAGAGGGAAGGAAGGAGGGGGTGGGGTCTTGGTGTGTGACACACCTTTTGGGGGCAAGACACGATTGTAAGAGGGACTTTACCTAACAAATGCAATCAGTGTAACCTGGTTTCTTATACCCTCAATGAATCCCAAACAGTAATAATAATACAAAAAAGAAAAATAGCAGAGAGAACTAGGTGAAGAGTGGCAGGAAATGAGGTAGCCAGGAGCAGATTGTGTAGGGCAGTTGTAGAAATTCACAAGTGTTTTGGATTTTTTGGGGGGAGGGGACATAATTTCACTTTGTCACCCTTGGTAGAGTGCCATGGCAGAGCTCACAACAACCTCAAACTCTTGTTTTCAAGCAATCCTCTTGCCTCAGCCTCCAAAGTAGCTGGGACTACAGGCGCCCGCCATAGCGCCTGGCTATTTAATTTTAGAGACAGGGTGTCGCTCTGGCTCAGGCTAGTCTTGAACCCGTCAGCTCAGGCAATCCATCCGTCTTGGCCTCCCAAGTGCTGGCATTATAGGTGTGAGCCCCTGCGTCTGGCCAGTGTTTTGGATTTTTATTCTATATATAATGGAAAATCATTGTAAGATTGGGATCAGAGGCTTAAAATCAGATATGTCAATAGAAACAAAATGCACAAAGCAAAATCTGTTACAAATACAAGAAGAAATGGACAGAAATGCAAGCAAAGTGGGAGATTTTAATATCCTCCTGAGTCTAGGATTGATCAAAAAGGCAAAAATAAGAATATAAAACATTGAGAAAATATAATTAGAATCAGTACCTAGGTATTATATATAACTTTGTACCTCATAGCAAATAAGCTTTCTTTTACATTTTAGCAGAACCAGTGGAAAGCACTGAGCGTATTAATAAACCTTAAAAAAAACCTCTCAATGAAATAGAAACACTAAAACATTTCCTTATCCAAATTTAATAAAACATTAATGACATTAAGCACATACATACAAAGACACCCTGCAGTCACTTGGAAGAATTAAATAAATATCAGCGTGTCAAGCATGAAACTAAGAATAGTTAGAAGGTAATATAAATGAAAATTCCACATATAATCTTGTGATATGAAACCAAAACTGGAGTCATGAGTAAGTCATGGTCTTAAGTTCAAGTTATCCATCCATCTACCCATCCTCCCAACCCCACTTGATTCTAGCAGTCGCATATTTTTGTGCTCCCCCCAGCCTCTTCCATGCTTCTTTCTCTTGTCTCTCTTCCACCATTTTTTGGAATTAAATAATATTTTTAAAATTCATTTTCCCCTTCTTCTAGTATGAAAGATATATCCTCTATTTTTATTCTTTTTTTGTTTGTTTTAAGCAGCGTCTCAGTCACTCTAGGGTAGAGTGCCATGGCATCCTAGGTCTCACTCTTGGGTTCAAGGGATCCTCTTGCCTTAGCCTCCCACATAGCTGAGATTATAGGCATCCCCTACAGTGTCCAGCTAGTTTTTCTGTTTTTAGTAGAGATAGGGACTTGTTCTTGCAAAGGCTGGTCTGAGCTCAAGCAATCCACCTGCCTCAGCCTCCCAGACTGCTAGCATTACAGGTATGAGCCACCACACTCAGCCTATTTTTATTCTTTATTACTTGTCCTACTTATTTAAACACATTCATTCCCATACAACTTTTGTTATTTTTGCCATATTTTAATTCTCTCCTGTTTTTATTTTGAAACTGACAAGACAATAATGCTATTGTTTTATATAGCCCATATTTATTTACATTTGCCCATATGTTTATCACATTTCTGACTCACCATTTCTTCTGTGTCTTAGACCTTTCATTTGAGATCAATTTTCATCTGCTTTAGTGTTTCATTCAGAATTTCTTTTAATGCTTTTTTCTCTTAGTGAATGTCTCTATCTGTTTTTTGGAAACATTTTCATTTGCCTTCGTTCTTAAAAGGGCTTCTTTTCCTAAGTAAGTAGCTCTTCAGTGCATTGAAGGTATTATTCAATTGTCTTCTGACCTCCATTGATGCTATTAAAAACTCAGCTTTTAGACTACACACTGCTTATTTGAATATATTCTCTCTCTCCACTTCCATCGCCTGGCTGCATTTTGTTTGTTGGTTTGGTTTTTCTTGAGACAGAGTCTCACCCTGTGACCTGGGTTGAGTGCTATGGCATCCTAGCTCACAGCAAACTCAAACTCTTGGGCTCAAGAGATCCTCTTGCCTCAGCCTCCCGAGTAGCTGGGACTATAGGGCTGGCTGCTTTTATTATATTTTTTGTCTTTGATGTTCTGCACTTTCAATATGATATGTACCTTCTTATTTACCTTGAGATTTGCTGTATTCCTTGAATCTAGATGAAGGTTCATTTCTCCAGGAAGGATTTTCATTTGCTTCTTCCATTTGCCTAAATTCAGAACCACTTTAAAATGAACTTGAAGCTTTTTGAACTACCTAGGCTATGTAGACACATAAATTGCTTCTTCATAAGGCAGGAGGCTTGTGGTTACAAAGTGTGAGGGATGATTTTTTTTTTTTTCTATTTATATGTTAAAAAGACACTTTTTTCTTGAGGTCCTCTGGACCTGGAGTAGAGTGGAGTGGGTAGATCTACTTCTTGTTTATCCCTACCTTGAGGATGTTACTTTTTGGGGTGCCTTTGGGGCGCCACTTTATGGGAAGTAGGTGTCCTTTTAAGTGGGGTAAGGGTGTCATTAAAACTGAAGCACAATTTCTGTAAGGTTAGCAAATGTCTTCAGGGCAAAAATATCTATGACAGGTAAGATGATTAAGTTTGTGAACTCATCCTGGGAAAAGTGCTACATACCACATTGCTAAATATCACCATGGTCATCTCTATAGGACTGCCACTCCCCCCTCTCCCTCCTGAAAGCTATGCACCAATGTCAATGCCTAGTCTACCCTTCAGAGCAATTTTGGAACTCTTTTTCTGAAATCGGAGCTGTCATATTACCCTTGATGTTATGAATGTCATTAAAATGTCTTCCTTTCAATATTTCCTTTATCTTTGGGTAAAGAAAAAAGTCATTGGGGGCCAGATCAGGTGAGTAGGGATGATGTTCCGATACAGTAATTTGTTTACTGGCTAAAGACTCCCTCACAGACACTACTGTGTGAGCTGGTGCATTGTCATGATGGAAGAGCCACACCTTTCTCATGCCAAGACTTCCAGTTAATTTTTTCTATTTCTCTATTAATATTTACTTGGTCTGCTATGCTTCTCATAGTCAGCTGATGATTTTGATGCACAATTCAGTGAATTTTTACAATCTTTCCATCAGTTCTGTCCATTACTGGCCATCCTGACCTCTCTTCATCAGTGACACTTTCTCTCACCTCTGAAAAATGTTTTATCGATTTATTTGCACACTGCCATTTTTTTATGGCATTATCCCCATAAACTTGGACTAACATGCCCCTGATTTCACTTCCACTCATGCCAAATTTAACAAGAAATTCAATGTTTGTTAGTTGCTTTAATTCAAGCTCTGATATTATTGAGATGGCACACAAAGACTGGGTGTTGTGGCTCACACCTGTAATCTGGGAGGCCAATGCAGGTGGATTGCCTGAGTTCACAGGTTTGAGACCAGCCTGAGCCAGAGCGAGACTTTGTCTCCAAAAAATGCTGGGTGTTGTGGTGAGCACTTATAGCCCCAGCTATTTGGGAGGCTGAGGCAAGAGAATTACTTGAGCCCAAGAGTTTGAGGTTGCTGTGAGGTATGATGCCATGGCACTCTACAAAGTGAGACTTTGTCTCCGAGCATCAATCAATCAATAAAATTCTTTTAAGTTTTTTGAGTAGTGTCATCCCCTCTCCCCCCAAATTGAAATAACATTATTACAGTGCCTGTCATCCTCTTACATAGACTCATCGTTATCTTCCACATTTGCTTTACCTCTTTTTCTTATATTACATATACCAGGCTTTCAAAATCTTCTGGAAGTACACTTCACTTCTAAATACTTCCATATGCATCTGTCAAGAACAGGGACATTTTCCTGTGTAAAGATGAATCAAGACTACAACAATAACAACAAAAAAATCAACATTAATAACATCACCTGGCCAGGCACAGTGGCACATGCCTGTAATCCTAGCACTCTGGGAAGCTGAGGCCAGTGGATTGCTTGAGCTCAGGAGTTCGAGAGCAAGAGTCTCAGCAAGAGTGAGACCCCTTTGTGGCAGGTGCCTATAGTCCCAGCTACTCAGGAGGCTGAGACAAGAGGATCACTTGAGCCCAAGAGTTTGAGATTACTATGAGCTATGATGCCATTGCACTCTACAGAGGGTGACAAAGTAAGACTCTGTCTTCAAAAAAAAAAAAGAAAAATCACCTAATGTTCATTATTCAATTTTTCCAAAAAAATTATTTACTTATATAGATATAATTGAAAGTTCAATGAGCTCAGAAAGTTCGAGACCAGCCTGAGCAAGAGAGAGACTCCAACTCTAAAAATAGCCAGGTATTGTGGCAGGCACCTGTAGTCCCAGCTACTCAGGAAGCTGAGGCAAGAGAATCTCTTAAGCCCAAGAGTTTGAGGTTTCAGTGCTTGCTTCAGCAGCACATATACTAAAATTGGAGGTTTCTGTGAGCTTTGGCACCATGGCACTCTACCCAGGGTAGCTGAGTGAGACTCTGTTTCAAAAAAAAAAAAAAAAAAAAAAAAAGTAAGAAAGAAAGAAAAGAAAAGAAAAGAAAAAGAAAATTCAAGATCTAGTTAAGGCTTATAGCAAACATTTGGCTGTTAAGATCTGTTTAGTTACCCTCAATCTAGCCGTCAGTTAATTTGACTGCCCTCGAACTTCAAACACTATCTCCCCTGCAGTCAGCAGCACTGATATCTCAGATGACTTCCTTAGCCTCAGCTGGTATTCTCAAGTCTGCCCTGTGTGTAAGTAGTTTGGGGTCAGCCAAGGATTTGGGCAGAGTTTATAAACCGAATTTAGAGCTTTTTCTCTGAGAGTATCTGCTTCCCAGGATTTTCTTCATCATTTTCTAGCTACTATAGGTACTCTGAACTTTATCCTTTCATTTCTCAACTGTAAAACTGCAGGATTCTATTCCAGTTGTAGCCTGGATACAACTCTAACTGGGCCTTGTCCTTAGGCTAAAAGCTGTAAAGTAGGAAACTTACCCCAGTGCACTGGCTGCCTTCAAGTGTCACGTCCCCTCCAGTTTGGTTGCTTTTTACAGCCTTTTATGCAGTGATTTTCAACTGGTATGCTGGAGCACACAGTGTGCCATGAGAAGATCTTAGATGTGCCATAAACATTTTTAAAGATCATTAAATTATTTTCAAAAGAAGTTCAAAACACAGTAAGTATATATATATATATATATATGTATTTTTTTTGGGGGGGGGTCAACCTAATTCTAGTGTGTTATGGAAGTTTAACTATAGGTTCAAGTGTGCTGTGAGATAGAACAAGTTGAAAATACTGCTTTTATTTTCATCCAGTTATCTGCCAGAAGGTTAGTCCAGTATGAGCTATTCCTTCCTTCAGAACTGTAAGTGGAACTCCTAAACTTTCATTCTTGTTTTGTAAGTGAATTTTTATGTACATTTTCTCAGAGTGGAGTATACAGGCTCTTTTATTTATTTATTTATTTATTTATTTATTTATTTATATTTATTTATTTATTTATTTATTTTTGAGACAAGAGCCTCAAACTGTCCCCCTGGGTAGAGTGCTGTGGCATCCCAGCTCACAGCAACCTCCAATTCCTGGGCTCAAGCGAGTCTCCTGCCTTCGCCTCCCAAGTAGCTGGGACTACAGGCACCTGCCACAATGCTGGGCTATTTTTTGTTTGCAGCCGTCATTGTTGTTTGGTGGGCCTGGGTTGGATTCGAACCCACCAGGCTCAGGTGTATGTGGCTGGCGCCTTAGCCCCTTGAGCCACAGGCACCGAGCCTATTTATTTTTTATTGAGACAGAGTCTTACTTTGTGGCTCTCAGTAGAGTGCCATGGCATCACAGCTTACAGTAACCTCCAACTCCTGATTGTCTTGCCTCAGCCTCCCAAGTAGCTGGGACTATAGGCGCCCACCACAACACCTGGCTATTTTTAGAGATGAGGTCTTGCTCTGGCTCAGGCTTGTCTCAAACCTGTGAGCTCAGACAATCCACCTGCCTCACCCTTCCAGATGCTAGGATTATAGGCGTGAGCCACCACGCCCAGCTTATACAGGCTCTTTTTAACATCAAAAAGTTTAGCCAGGCCTGGCTCATGCCTGTAATTTTAGCACTCTGAGAGGCCAAGCTAGGTGGATTGCTTGAGCTCAGGGGTTCAAAAAAAAAGATTACCAATTTTAGAGAGGTTATAATGTGAAAAAAAGTTACATCTTAGAATTGATGATACTATAAATGTGATGTGTATAATTCAGGGAGAGACACAAAATTAGGGTTCACGGATAAATAATTTAGAGATTATTATTAATACTTTGAGATAGAGTCTTACACTTTACCCTGGGTATAGTGCCATGGCTTCATAACTCACGGCAACCTCAAATTCTTGGGCTCAAGTGATCCTTTTGCCTCAACCTCCCCAGTAGCTGGGACTATAGGTATCTGCAACAATGCCTCGCTAATTTTTCCATTTTTCGTAGAAATGGGTTCTGGCTTTTCTCAGGCTGGTCTCAAACTCCTGAGCTCAGGTGATCCACCTGTGTCAGCCTCCCACAGCCGTAGGATTTCAGGCATGAACCACTGTGCCTGGTTGGGATTCTTCTTTGAAACCAATATTTTGTATAGTTCCTGTTTAGCAGCTCTTTACATCCAGGAGCAATGTACTCTCATAGGATTCAAGGTGAGAGTTTTTTTTTTCTAACATGAGAAGAGGGTAGTAATGAAATGGGCAATGGCAAAGAAAAAACAGCACGCGTTCCTGCAGAGCCTAAACGGTGAGCATCTGTGAGCATGTGCTCATAGTCCTCGCCTCAGTCAGAAGACCTCTGGTTTAGGCCACCAGTGGCTCTTATTGGATGTGCAGTCTCAGTTTCCCCTCTAGATCTGACTTGTCATTACAACTCTTTCCGAGGTAATTCTCCATAATCTATCCAGGCCAGTTTATGGAGTCGCCTCTTTCAAGGCCACCCTCATCTTTCACAGTTTGGTGGCAGGGAATATAAATATACAGACTATAGTGGGATCTTAGACTCTCCCAGAGGACATACTCTTCTCCCATATTCTCTAAAAATAGTTGCTTTTCTTTTCCATTAATAAAGGAAAATAATGGTCCCCTTAAAAGAAACTTGCTCCACGGTTCTCCTCCTGTAGTCGAGGCAGGAAGCCAAGTCAGTGAAGACACTGTGCCCCGTGGAATGGTAAGAGGAGTTGCAGGCAGGCTCCCAGGAGCAGGCTGGCCTCTGTCATGGACCAGACTTTAGCAAGGCCAGGCTTTGACTGACTTTAGAACCAGGGGCAAAGCAGCCAACTGCCATGGCTGGGGAGTCTCTGCCTCAACAGATGACTGGAGAACATGCTCCTGCGTTTATTTATCCGGCTGCACTGGCCCACATGTGATGAGCAGCAGGAGAATCAAAGTCACTTTCAGGAACAGGGAAAACAATGGCCACTTGATGCTAGATGTGATAATCTTGAGTGGGTGGAGAAGGGAAGGTGGAACAGGAAAACTGGAAGATAGCTTTCCCACCTTCCTTTACCCCTAAAGATGGACCTGTAAATTGAGAAGCAGGTGCAAGCAGTAATAATGATGATATCCAGTCTCCTGGCTTTCAACTATCACAACACTCAGTGTATATGTCCTGTCCTGATCTTCCCCTTAACTCCATGCTGGTCTACCCAATTGTCTATTTAAACCTTTCCTCCTGGATGTCTAATGGGCATCTCAAAATTTAACATGTACAGACCTGAACTCTTGATTCAACTCTGCTCTCCACCCAACTGAATCCTTTTATTATTTTATCACCTCAGTAAATGGCACCACAATTACCCGGTTGTACAGCTCAATTTGGTGTCCTTGACTCTTTCCTTTCTCCTGAAGACCATATCCAATCTATTGACAAATCCTAATTATCTTGAAAATATAGTATACTCCAAATACAACTATTTCTCTTCTCTTCTATACCCACTGCTGTAGTCCATGCCTCCCCTTGTCTCTCGCCTGGAGTAGTAAACCAGCCTTCTCACTGTTTCCCAGCTTCCAGTCTTCCTCTCTTGCAGTCTCTTTCCTCTTTAACAGCCAACATCCAACTCCTCTAAGGTAAAGCAGATATGTCACTCTCCAGCCCACTTAGAACAAAATCCCAAGTCCTGCCATGACATCTGGTTTCTGGTTTCCTCTCTGTCTCCATTTCCTTTAATTCATGGCCAATATGCTTGACTATCTGGCTGTATCTTTTATTTTTTTGAGACCAAGTTTTACTTCATCACCCTGGGTAGAGTGCTGTGGCATCATAGCTCACAGCAACCTCAAACTCCTGGGCTCAAGAGATACTCTTGTATCAGCCTCCCAAATAGTTGGGACTACGGGCACCGCCCACAACCAGCTGGCTAGTTTTTCTATTTTTAGTAGAGATGGGTCTTGCTCTTTTTCAGGCTGGTCTAGAATCCCTGAGCTTAAGGGAGCCTTTCACCTCAACCTTCTGGGGTGGTAGGATCACAGGGTGAGCCACTGCCCCTGGCCCTTTCTGGCTGCTTCTCATATGCTCCCTTTTTGTTCCATTGGACGCCTTCCCCAGTGGTCTTCCTAGTTGCCACATTCAGTGCAGCTCTCCCCTCCATCATTGTCAATCCCTCCTCTTTACTTTATTTCCTTCATAGTTTGTATCATTCCCTGACATTATGTTATGGTATTAGTCTACTCAGGCTGACGTGACAAAATCCACAGAATGTGTGGCTTAAACAACAGAAATTTATTTTCTCATGGTTCCAGAGGTAGAAGTCTAAGATCGAGGTGCTGAGGGGTTTGGTTTCTGGTGAGGCTTCTTTTTTCTGGCTTTTAGATGGCCACATTTTTAAATTTTTTTATTTTTATTTCTTTGAGACAGAGTCTCACTTTGTTGCCGCTGGTAGAGGGCTGTGGCATCATAGCTTACGCCAACTTCAGACTCCTGGGCTCAAGCAATTCTCTTGCCTTAGCCTGCCACAATGCCCAACTATTTTTAGAGGTGGGGTCTCACTCTTGCTCAGCCTGGTCTGGAACTAGTAAGCTCAGGTGATCCCTCCACCTGAGTGCAGGCAAGCCTCCCAGAGTGCTAGGATAATAGGCGTGAGCCCCTGAGCACAGCTAGATGGCCACCTCCTTGCTATGTCCATACATGACAGAAAGAATGGAAGCCAGCTCTCTGGTGTCTTTTCTTATAAGGATACTAATCCCAGCATGTGAACCCCAACCCTTATGACCTCATTTAGCCTTGATTACCTTCTTAAAGGTTCTATTTCCAAATAAAGTCACAGTGGTAGTTAGGACTTCAATGTGTGAATTTGGAGAGGACACAGTTCAGTCCACAATGGTTACATAAAATTGTTTACTGGCTGTCTTCCCACTAGGATAAAGCTCTAATTAATAGGAAAAAGACTGTCTATTTTGGTTAGCTTCATATCCCCAGTACCTATTAGTCCTTGGCCCTAGTGGGCTTTCACTGAAGAACTGTTGAACAGATGAATCAAATAATAAATGAATGGACAAAACCTAGAAGTGATGTCAACCCAAATCAATAGCTGGCTGGCTTGCAATTTCCCCTTGTTTTTTTTTTTTTTTTGTATCCCTCTCTGTTTTTCCAGTATGATTTTTAGCAGGACTCTAATAAAAGGGCACCTGAGTCCTAACTTAGGAGGACTACATGGTCCTGTTCCTGCTGTTTACTCAGTCAGGAGACCATTATCGAGCTCTGAGGGCATCTTTTGCAAGGGACAACCGTAGCTGCCCGGGAGCTGCTAGATAACCTGCCTCCATTCTCATTGGGATTCCTTGGCTCACACGCTGCCTGCAGTTACTGGATAGGAAACAAAACTTTGCAGCAACCACAACAAATGAAAGGAGAAAGGGGGTGGAAAGGGAGAGAGTGGGGATACCAATTACTTAAAGTATACACTAATTTAAATAAAGGTAGAGATTTAGTGAAACTTTACTTTCCACATGAGAGATTTAACAAGCAATTTCTTTAGGTTGAATGCCTTTGAGATTAATTTCACCAAGATAAAAATATCACTTTATTGCTTATGGACAAGTTAATGAATTTTCCTCCCCCCGCCCCAATAACCAGATATTTTGCTTTTTCATAATACACTTAGCTGGTGCCAACATATGTTCTATTTGTTTCTCTGAGTTCCACTTATGAGAAAGTTGCCCTTTTGATATTTTCCTGGTCCTTCAGTTCCTTCTTTCAACTGGCACTCATTGTGGGAATCTTGATTTTCATGCAAAGCCTGATGTTTTACAAAATGTAGCCTATTCTCATGCCAGAGAGACCTTACAAAGCTGAGCAGTTCACAAAGAGTGCTTATTCCTATCTTCTGGGGCCAGAGTACTGGGACAGGTTTCATAATCTGTCGCAGGGGTCCTCAAACTTTTTAAACAGGGGGCCAGTTCACTGTCCCTCAGACTGTTGGAGGGCCGGACTATAGTTTAAAAAAAAAAATAACTATGAACAAATTCCTATGCACACTGCACACATCTTATTTTGAAGTAAAAAAAAAAAAATGGGAACAAATATAATCACACTGCTGCATGTGGCCTGCGGGCCACAGTTTGAGGACCCCTGCTAGAGTATCATATCTCACATTACAGAGGCTTTCAAAAGCATCTCGATCATTTGTTTGTTTGTTTTTTTGTACAATACATGGCAAGGAAATTGTAAAAATAAATTTTATTTTATTTATTATTTTATTTTTGGGATAGAGCCTCACTATGTTGCCCTTGGGAGGGTGCCGTGGTGTCACAGCTCACAGCAACCTCAAACTCATGGACTTAAGTGATTCTCTTGCCTCAGCCTCCCAAGTAGCTGGGATTACAGGTGCCCACCACAACACCGGGCTGTTTTTTGTTGCAGCTGTCATTGTTGTTGAGCTGGCTTGGGCTGGGCTCGAACCCACTCCCTCCATATATGTGGCTGGCACCGTATCACTGTGCTATTGGCACTGAGCCCCCCCCCCCCAAAAAAAAAGAATTTTATTAATAATACTCTGAGGAAAGATCTAAGTCTGGGAATTGTGTTCTTCACAGAGAAGCCATAAAGGTAACCACTTTTTGTGAAGAGTTCAGAGTACCTCAGATTTAGAATGTTTTCAGTTCATGGAGTGAGGAAATAGAGGAATGGGACAGGCAGGTGCTGTTCTCCTGTTAGGGAGAAGCAGCAACACCTGGGACCATGAAAAAGCAGTGTTAAGGTGGCAAGAAATTAATTAAAGGATACCATGCAGAAGTCAAGTGAAAGGGAACATGGGACAATTCAATAAAAATTTCTTTTCTTTCCCAACCATTGTAAAACTGAAGAAAATATGTTTTTCCTCAAAGCACCAATACCAAACACTGAAAAATAAGGAGTGGTAGGAAAAACTGGGGAAGTTTTTATTAGGTTTGGGTAAAAAAAGATGAGGGTTCATTCATTTAATTAGCAGATAATTGTTGAGGGTCAATTTTATTCAAGGTGTGAGGAGAAATGAAAATAAGATGTATTCTTTATTCCAAAACAGAAATAACATACATTTAAGATGAAGGAATTGTCATTCTATCATTTAAATCATAATTCGGATCTATAATTGCCACTGCACTTACATTGTTTAGCATCACCAAAAGATTATTAAAGAAGGTTAAAATTTGGTGGCATTTAACCAAGCCAGAATTCTCAAGGTGACACTGACACTTTATTTTGTCTTTTTTGGGAGACAGGTCTTCTTTCTCTTGCCTGGGCTAGAGTAAGGGTGGTGTTATCACAGCTCACTGCAACCTCAAACTCCTAGGCTCAAGCAATCCTCCTGCCTCAACCTCTTGAGTAGCTGAGGACCTCAGGCTTCTGCCACTAGGCCCAGCTATGTTGTTCAGGCTGGTCTTGAACTCCCAGCCTCAAGCAATCCTCCTGCCTTAGCCTCTCAAAGTTCTGGTATCACAGATGTGAGCCATGGTGCCTGGCCTGGCCCTTCAATCTTATTAATGAATTTTCACCTGCCAGATTTGTGGTTTTCATTAGCATAAGAAAAGAAAAAAATTTATTAGTGATAATAAAAATAATGTTAAAAATGAGTGTTATATGTTGCCAGGACCAAATAATTTTCCTCATTTGACAAGGCATTTTGAGCCTTCTGTGTGTTTTATCAGATAGGAAACGATAATAGAAAATGTTGCAAGGGGTGGGAGATGCTTTTGTGAATTAAAAGGTCTATAGCATACTATTTATTTTATTTTTTAGACAGAATCTCACTTTCTCACCCTTAGTGGAGTGTTGTGATGTCCTAGCTCACAGCCACCTCAAATTCTTGGGCTTAAGCAATTCTCTTGCCTCAGTCTCCTGAGTAGCTGAGACTACAGCCACCCACCACAATGCCTGACTATTTTTTTAGAGATGGGGTCTCTCTCTTGCTCAGGTTAGTCTGGAACTCCTGAGCTCAAGCAATCCACTTGCCTTGCCCTCCCAAAGGGCTAGGATTACAGGCGTGAGCCACAACACCCAGCCCAATATAGCATACTATTTATAAACATGGACTCTGAATTGATTGCAAAACTGGCTTCAGCCACCTGTAGTTAGTTCAACTCGTGAGACTCAATTTCCTTATCTGTGAGTTAAAGGTAATAAACCTACCCTGATAGGCTCAAGATCCTAAATGTTTAGCACAGTGCATAGTACTTAATTAGTGTTTAATAAATGAAAGCTATCATTTTAGTACAAGAAAGGCAGATTCTGGTATAAGCTGTTTTCTGAAATCCAAGGAATAATAACTGGCTTTTTGGAGTTGAAACAGTTTCTTGAAGAGTAGTTGTAAAAGCTTTTCCAACAAATGATTTCTGTCAACATGGATTTAAAATATTAATAATTGTAAGTGTAGAAAACTAACCCAGCAGAAAAACAACTTCCAATTTCCTCTACCAACTACTAACATTTTTAAGTCCATAAGGTAATATCAGAGCTTTGATAGAATTCTTAAGTAAGGAATCCTTCAAGCAATACCAAAATGAAATGAAATAAAATAAGTGAAGTAAAAGAATTGAGATTAATATGAGGGTATAAATGATTAGGTTACATTATTTGCTTTTGTTAGGTAAGGTTCAAGTTGTAGTTGAGCCATTCACCCAAGGGGTGCGCTATATATACCCTTACATTGTGCCCTAGGTGAGAGCTCACCAATCTTCTGCCCTCCTTCCTCTTCCCCCTACTTGAGTTTGGTTTTTTTTCTCATGTGGGGGTGTAGTTGTTTATCTATCGGTTTCATGTTAGTATTGCATACATTGGATACTTGCTTTTCCATTCTTCTGATACTTTACTAAAGAGAATGTTCTTCAACTCCATCCAGGTTAATAAAAAAGAGGTAGGGTGGCACCTGTGGTTCAGTGGGTTGGGTGTCGGCCCCATATACCAAGGGTGGCGGATTCAAACCCACCCCCAGCCAAACTGCAACAAAAAATAGCTGGGCATTGTGGCAGGTGCCTGTAATCCCACAGCTATTGGGGAGGCTGAGGCAAGAGAATCGCCTAAGCCCAGGAGCTGGAGGTTGCTATGAGCTGTGATGCCATTGCACTTTACCGAGGGAGATAAAGTGAGACTCTGTCTTTACAAAAAAAAAAAAACAAAAAAACAAAAGAGGTAAAGTCTCCATCTTTTTATGGTCAAATAGTATTCCATGGTATACATATACCACAGTTTATCAATCCCTTCATGAGTTGATGGGCACTTGGGTTGATTCCACATCTTAGTGATTGTGAACTGAGCTGTAATGAACATTCTACTGCATACGTTCTTATGATAAAATGATTTTTTTTTTCTTCTGGGTACTTAGTAATGGGATTGCAGAATTAAATAGAAGGTTTACTTTTAGCTCTTTGAGGATTCTCCATACTTCTTTCCATAGAGGCTCTACTACCCGCCCTTTGTCAGATTCATAGCATACAATTATCTTCTCCCCTTCTGAAGGTTGTCTATTGCTTTAGGTTTTTTTGTTTGTTTGTTTGTTTGCAGAGACAGAGTCTCATTTTGTCACCCTCAGTAGGTGCTGTGGTGTCACTGCTCACAACAACCTCCAACTCCTGGGCTTAGGCGATTCTCTTGCCTCAGCCTCTTGAGTAGCTGGGACTACAGGCGTCTGCCACAACGCCCGGCTATTTTTTTGTTGCAGTTTGGCTGGGTCCAGTGCGCTACCCACTGAGCCACAGGCGCTGCTCTCTATTGCAGTTGTTATACCCTTTGCTGTGTAGAAGCTTTTTAGCTTGATCACACCCCATTTATTTATTTTTGGTGTTGCTGCAATTGCAACAACCTCATGGTCTTCTTCATAAAATCTTTTCCCAAGCTGATAGTGTCAAGAGTTTCCCCATACTTTCGTCTAGAATTTTTATTGTTTCATGTTTTAAGCTTCAATCTTTTATTTAGTGAGAATGTTTTGGTAGGTGGTGAGAGGTGTGGGTTCAGTTTCAGTGAAAAAAAGAATTTACAGAATCTCATTTTGTCACCCTTGGTAGAGTCCATAGCTCACAGCAGCCTGCAACTCTTGGGCTCAAGTGATTCTCTTGCCTCAGCCTTACATGTAGGGGGGGACTACAGGAGCCTGCCACAATGCCTAGCTATTTTTAGAGACAGGGTCTCACTCAGGCTGATCTCAAATTCCTGAGCTCAATCAATCCACCCACTTTGTTCTCCCAGAGTACTAGTATTATAGGTGTAAGTCACCGCACCCAGCTGGAAAAAAAATTCTTAAATAAAGAAATTCATTTTTACTGGCATCAAGGACCATGGTGACTAATTGAGAACTACTATTTCACTGAGGACATAGAGGTGCTAAGCTTTGTTTTCTCTAAGTGTTAAAGAGTGGAATTCCAATAATCTGTAAATCATAGGTTCTTCTAACTGCTAATGAAAACATTTCTCATTATTTCTAACAGAGGCAATAGCAAGACCTCAGTGATTGGAGTCTTGGCTGGTGGAAGTAACCTTTTAACCTCCACATCATAATTCTGATTGGTTATTTATGTTCTTGATACTAATACTTAAAATGAAAATTCCATTTTCTGGACGGTAAAGGGGGCATTAGTTTATCCTGTAATCCTCTAATGCACATAATGGTCACTCTTCCTTCAAGATATTTTGTTTATGAGCCGAGACCTTCTCATTATGATTGACATTGTGGACCAGCATCGGTCCACATATTAAATATTAGTGAAACTTAATTCACCTTTTTTTTTTTTTTCTTTTGAGACAGTCTCACTTTGTTCCTCTGGGTAGAGTGCTCTGGTGTCACAGATCACATCAACCTCAAACTCTTGGGCTTAAGAGATTCTCTTGCCTCAGTCTTCCAAGTAGCTGGGACTACAGGTGCCTGCCACAATGCCCAGCTATTTTTAGAGGCAGGGTCTCATTTTTGCTCAGGCTGGCCTTGAAAATGTGAGCTCAGACAATCCACTGTCTCAGACTCCCAAGTGCTGGGATTATAGGCGTGAGCCACCATGCCCCACCTAATTCATCTTTCCCCCATCAAAAACTAATACATAGTAAAACTTCTAATATTTTCTTCTAATAACCCCACAGATCATCTTGCCTGCTTATACAACCTACTTTTGAGACAAATGACATACAACATAAAACATGCTCTTAGGAGAATGGAGGTCCATGGTTTCTCTACCACCCCTGTCAAACAAGTGAAAAAAGATATGGAGCTTGGCATGGTGGCACAAACCTATAGTTCCCAGTACTTTGGAGGGTGAGGCAGAAGGATGGCTTGAGCTCTGAATTCTGGGCCATAGTGCACTAAGCTGGTTGGGTCCACACTAAGTTCAGTATCAATATAGTGACATCCTGGCAGTGAGGGACCACCATATTGTCTAAGGAGGGTGAACTAGACCAGGTCAGAAATGCAGGTAAAAACTTTCCTGCAGATCACTAGTAGGATCATGCCTGTGAATAACTGCTATACTCCAGCAGGGGCAACATAGCCGGACTCTGTCTTTTATTAAAGACAAAACAAAACAAAACAAAACAAAAGAAATGGCTTTCTTTTAAGCCATGTCACCATGGCAACATACTTTGATCTACCTTAGCAGCTCATTATAACAATCCATATACATGAAGGATAGTTCTTTATATATTCAAATAGAAATACAAGCACTGGTAAGTAAAATCCCCCAACACTGGAAAAGTTTCAAATCAGATTCTAGGATAGCTGATATTTATTTTTATTTGAAGCTCTAATTGTAAAACCTATTTATTGAAAATTTTGTCTTGATTTTATTTTCCTGTTTAAGCCCTTTTATGTTAGATCTTTGTTGCTACTGGGTCAACAATTTGGCCTGATTATGTACTAGGTAGTAAGCATTGTCAGAAATCAGGTCAGCCTTTTGGTATCCTGCTGATTGAAAAGGATAGTTCACTGGGCACTGTACACAATGCATACTATTCAGTTTTGAGATGGTTTGTTGGCAACATCCCCTTAATCAGGATATAAACTAGGGCTGACATACAAACCCCACCTAGTGGCAATTTTAAGAAAAGCAGGTTAAAGTTAAAATGCTACCCCACCCAATAGTCTACATGTCTCAACCTCCTTGGAAGACGAGTTACTATTTATTTCCCAGAAATCCTCATTTCAGGGAATAAAATCATTGAAAGTGAAGTCCCTAAGTCAGTGCCTCAATCACTGAAGAATTTATTTAAAACAAAGAGAACGCCTTGTTAAGTTTATTTTGTAGTTTTTGGCCAGGGCTGGGTTTGAACCCGCCACCTCTGGCATATGGGGCCGGCGCTTTACTCCATTGTGCCAGACACCGCCCAGTAATTTTATTTAAAATGCAGAATCATGGGTCCTGTCCTACAGAATCTGAGTTAGTAGGTGTAGGATAGGACTGATTTTAACAGAGACTCCCACCTGGAGACAGACTTTTCAAAGTGCATCAGGCATATTGTAGCTGAGCAATTCTCCACCCTTTTTTGTTCCTCATTAGGAATGAAATCTGCTTATATAGAAGAGTATCTATGGCTTGGAGCCTATTGCTCAATGGCTAGGGCACCAGCCACATACACTGAAGCTGGGGGGTTTGAATCCAGCCTGGGCCTGCCAAACAACGACAACTGCAACCAAAAAATAGCTGAGCATTGTGGTGGGCACCTGTGGTCCCAGCTACTTGGGAGGCTGAGGCAAGAGATTTGCTTAAGCCCAAGAGTATGAGGTTGCTGTGAGCTGTGATGGCACAGCACTCTACTAGGGTGACAAAGTGAGACTCAAAAAATAAATAAATAAATAAATAAAATCCACAAGGGATATAGAGATATCTGGACTAATTCCTAACCTCAATTAAGTTAGAGATATGTTAGCCAAGACAGAGGCTATTTTTTTTTTTTTTAAATAGAGACATACTCTGGCTATGTTGCCCAGGCCAAATTAAGGCCACTGTGACCTTGTACTCCTGGGCTTAGCCTCTTGAGTAGTGATCCTCCTGCCTCAGCCACTTGAGTAGCTGGGACTGCAGGTATATACCATCATGCTCAGCTAGAAGGCTCTACAGTTTTATACTGTTTTGGTTTGAAATAATGACTTCTATTTTTAAAGAATGTTCCTTGGTAAGCAGTTTTTAAGATTTTTTTCAGTCTTTTAAGATAGTTTATTCTTTTTTTTTGAGATAAGAGTCTCACTATGTGGCCCTTGGTAGAGTGCCATGGCATCACAGTTCACAGCAACCTCAAACTCTTGGGCTTAAGCGATTCTCTTGCCTCAGCCTCCCAAGTAGCTGGGACTACAGGTGCCTGCCACAATGTCCAGCTATTTTTTTGCTGTAGTTGTTATTATCGTTGTTTGGCAGGCCCAGGCTGGGTTTGAACCCACCAGCCCTGGTGTATGTAGCCGGCACCCTAGCCACTGAGCTACAGGTGCCGAGCCTTAAGATAGTTTATTCTAAGTATTCTCAAAGTATCTTCTAACTTCCTTCCCCCTTATCACCAAGACTAAATGTCAGATAATTCTGTTTTAATTCATTGATGTAACAAATGATTCTATAATTCATGGAATAAATTAATTTTAAATGACTTTGGTCTTTGATCTTATATTAATAGGAGACAAGAGCAATATAAGGAAGTAAGTTTACACTTCTTGGGAACCTGGTGTGAGTACTGCGCTATACATTTTACATGTAGTAAAATTAAGGTGCTGATACAACCACTTTATGAAGTTAAGTATTCTCTCTACAAAAGAGTAAATGAGGACAGTGCCTGTGGCTCAGTGGGTAGGATGCTGGCACCATATACTGAGGGTGGCGTGTTTGAATCTGGCCCTGGCCACCTAAAATGGCAACAACAAAAAAAGGCGGGTGTTGTGGTGGGCACCTGTAGTCCTAGCTACTTGAGAGGCTGAGCCAAGAGAATTGCTTAAGCCCAAGAGTTGAGGTTGAGTGTGAGCTGTAATGTCACGGCACTCTACCCAGGGCAAGAAAGTGAGACACTGTCTCAAAAAAAAAAAAAAAAAAAAAGAGTAAACGAGGCTCAGAGACTCATTTATATGTCCAGGCTCACAGAGCTAGCATATGTTACAGTAAGTATATTTGATCTTTGTCCTAGGTTCCTGACACAGAGCTCCTTACCTAAAACCCTGGGAATTTTATGATGTCTTATTCTTAACAAGCCCCTTTCTAGGATCATACCAGTTTATGCTAATGAGGTTACTAAGGATTGGGCTGCTTACCACAAAGACCAAGGGATTAGAACAGTGATTTTCAACCAGTGTGCCATGAGAGGATCTTAGGTGTGCCCTGAAAAATTTTAAAGATCATTAATTATTTCCAAAACAAGTTCAAAGCATAGTAAGTATATTCTTTTATTTGACCAATATAAGTTAAGTGTGCCATGGAAGTTTAACTATAGGTTCGAGTGTGCTGTGAGATAGAAAAGGTTGAAAAACACTGGATTAGAGGGATGGAACTTTCAGTCCCATCCACTGACCTGAAAGGTCAAGCTCTGTAAAAGCTTTTGTGATCTTAAGAACTCGCAGGTTACTGAACCTGGTGCTAGGAAGGTGGCATGCCCGGAGAGGGCCTGGAAGCTCTGTGCCCTTTCATACCTTGCCTTATACCTCTCTTCCCTCTAGCTGTTCCTCAGTTGTACATTATATAAACTGGTAAACACTCGGGCTTCCCCAATTTCTGTAAGGGATTCTAGCAAATCATTGAACCTGAGGAGGTCATAGGAACTCCTCATTTAGAGCTGGTTGGTCAAAACCGTGGAGACTGGCAATTGGCATTTGAAGTGGGGGTCCTGATGTGGGACTGAGTCCTTTACTTGTGGGATCTGATGCTGTCTCCAGGTAGGCAGGTGTCAGCATTGAACTGAACTGTAGAGCACACAACTGGTGTCAGAGAATTGGTTAGTGTCAAGAAAAACTCGCATTTCTGTTAACTGAAGTACTGTGCTGCGCTGAGTACGAGAGTAGGAGTCAGACCTTTCCTACGATACAAGGTTTGACAATTAAGTTTGTGAATTCATCCCAGACGGCCAAGGGGAGTACTTTGAAAGTGACCAGAGTGATATTCAGCAATGAGGCATGTAGCTTCTTCTAGGATGAGTTCGTGAACTTAATTGTTTGACCATGTATACATAGTAATTTAAAGACAGGATTTTGATCTAGGTTTGAATTCAAAGTGAACTGCTCTTTGTGTTCTTTCCTACTAAAATCTACAAATAACCTTAAAATAGTCAATTATATTAACCATTCCTTAAACTAAAATATCCTTGGCCAATGCTACTGAAAAGGAGAAAAAGTAAAGGATTCATGGCCCCTTTCTGTCCTTGTTCAGATATGTATGTTTAAAATGTATTCAACAGGATAATGAAAAAATAAAGGAACTGAATAATCTACCATTGACTACATGACAACACTGCTTGTGGATATTTTATTCATTTTAAAATAAATATTGTGCTGTAAAGTGTCCAGAACTTAATCAGTATATACAGGAGGCAAATACAAAGGATAGTCAGCACAGTGTCTTTTGTTAGAGTAAATCATTCTAAGTCAGAGAAGAATCACCAACTATCTACACCAGATACATACTCTGGGAGTAAACACACTCATAAGGAGGAGAAAGAAACATACAATGTTCTGAGAGAAAAGCAACCTATTACAAAAAGAATTTCTTGAGATTAACAAAGGTGAAGAAAATGCACATGAAAGGCTCTACAATGTGCCCAGTTTCTAGTTTAAAGCCTGGCAGAGAGCAGGTGCTTTATAAAAATTTGTTGAAAGGATTTTAGACATTAGAATTTACATATTTTACATGGTCTCTCATTTAAACAATCTTCTATCAATTCCCTTCTTCATTAGCTAGTTATATATATATATATTATAATTTACATAATAAATCTATTATTTAAAAAATTTCAATAGGTACAATTATGACATGTGATTAGGCTGGATTCTAACGTGCTTGGATGAGATTTATTTTGGAATCACATTACCCAAGCAAAGAAAAAACAAAATCTGTTCATAAGACAACAAATATAAAAAAAGTAAGACACGTCTGCCTTAAAAGTTTATCAATAACCTCTTATATACACATTTATATTCACAAAGTGGTTGAGAATCCTTTTTTACGATCCTTTAGGTGAGGTCAGGTGGCTAAGAACTCTGCAAGGAGACACATGGTCAGACAGAAATCATGACTTCCAATCTTTTCCTTCCTCCACTTTAATACCCTTTAGTTGGGGAGAGAAAGAAGTCCATTTTCATCTGCTGTATCTAAGATTTTACAGATCACTGGAGATTCAACCTAAAGAATGAGAACAATAAAAAGTCATTAAAAAGTTGCTAAGTGGAGTGTGTACTTTATTCAGTATTATTTTGCTAAATGAATATAAGTCCTTGTTTTGGACAACAGCATTATTTCTATAAATTAAGCTTTCTGAAAAAGAACTCTTAGTCACCCATACAGAATATTATTAGATAGTGGAGAAAAAAAAATTTTCTTCTTCTTGAGACAGAGTCTCACTTTGTTGCCCTGGGTAGAGTGCTGTGGAGTCTTAGCTTACAACAACCTCAAACTCTGGGCACAAGCGATTCTCTTGCCTCAGCCTCCCAAGTAGCCGGGACTACAGGTGAGGTGGAGAAAATATTTTAATCTCTAAGTAAATGAAGGGAGAGAGAAAAGGAGGAAAGGACAGGAAGGTGAGAGGAATACACAGCTAGATCTTACATAATAAAAATGATAAAACATTATGAATCAAATAATCAGTTGTATTTAAAGTAAACAGCAAAGAAAAATGTAACCCAAAGATGGGCCAGATGTTGAAATGATCAGATGTTACAGTAATTATGATACATATAATGAAGGAAACAGTGGAAAAAGGGAGACAATATATACGACTAGATAGAACATTTCAGCAGAGAAAAGACAACCATAAAAAAGAACCAAATGGAAATACTAGAGATGAAAACTATTTCAGAGATAAATTCATTCAGTGGATTTGACATAGCAAAGCAATCAGTGACCTTGATTAATAGAAAGCACCAAATTGAAACAAGGAAAAAAAGTGGGAATAAAAAGAGACCCTGAGGCCAAGCACAGTGGTTCATGCATTTGGGAGGCTGAGGCGGGTAGACTGCCTGAGCTCACAGGTTCGAGACCAGCCTGAGCCAGAGGGAGACTTCATCTCTAAAAATAGCTGGGCCCTGGGGCAGGTGCCTGTAGTCTCAGCTATCTGGGAGGCTGAGGCAAGAGAATCACTTGAGCCCATGAGTTTGAGGTTGCTGTGAGTTATGACGCCACAGCACTCTACCGGCGGTGACAAAGTGAGACTCTGTCTCAATAAAAAAAAAAAAAAAATGAATAGGCAAGCCATAGACTGAGAAAAAAATAAGTGCAAGAGAATTATATAGAGCTCATATCCAGAATATATTTGAATACTTATAAATTAAGCAGTAAGACAAATAAAAAAAAAAAAATGGGTAAAAGACTGAGAAAGAATCTCTCCTTGACCAAACTTTATTCAGACCTCTGTGACCTCTCTTTCAGGGCCTCACCCTTGGGCCCTGTCTTTCTTTGGCTTGCCTACTCCAGTTGTAGCAAGAATCCTGCCAAGTCAGATTACATAGATCCCCCATCCTCAATATCTGAGTACCCTGGCCTGCTTCCAGCAAAAATCCTGTTAAACCAGTTTAATAAGAATCCCCCTACGTTGATGCCTCCTAGTAATTTTCCATCCACTCACCACTCCTCCCCATTCTATTTGTTGGCTATAACTCTCCAGCCATCTTTGTTGATAGACTTGAGCTCCATATTCCTTTGTGGTTAATAATCTTGTCACATAATGCAATATCCCTGAATAAATTCTTCCTTACTGTTTTAGTAAGTATCAGAATAATTTTTCTTTAAAATTTGTCTATACACTTCACAAGAGAAGATATATGAATGCCAATAATGGCATGAAAAGGTGCTCAACATCCTTATTCATAGGGAATGCAGATTAAAACCACTAAAATAACCAACACAAAAGAATGACAAGACCAAATGTTAGTGAGGGTATGGAGCAATTGAACTTTCATACAGTGGTGATAGGAGTGTAACATGGTACAACCACACTGAAGAACTGTTTGGTAATAGTTAAACATACATTTAATCTATAATCCAGCAATTCAACTCCTAGGTATTAACCGAAAAGAAATGAAAATATATCCAAACAAGAATGTAAGAAAATGTTCATAGTAGCCTTATTAATAATAATAATCAAACTCCCCAAACAAATGAAATGTACATCTTTACAAGAATAAATAAGTACATGTTGTATAGTTATACAGAAGAATACTGATCAGCAATAAAAAGAGAATGAAGTACTGATACATTAAAGAACACAGTTGAATCTCAAGAATGTTATGCTATAAAAGGAAATTCTCACCACTGCTGGTAGGGATATTAAATTAGTACAACTATTTGGACAACTGTATGGATAGTTCTCAAAAAACAGAAAATATAACTGCCATATGATCCAGCAATCCCACTACTGGGTATTTATCCAAGGAAAAGAAATTAGTACATCAAAGGGATAAACTGCATTCCTGTGTTTACTGTAGCACTATTCACAATAGCAAAGTTATGGAATCAACCTCAGTGGTCTACCAACGGATGAATAGAGTAAAAAACAAAGTACATAATGGTTACTATTCAGCCATAAAAAAGAATGAAATCATGCCATTTGGAACATGGAACAGAACTGGGCAGAACTGGAAGTCATTATGTTAAGTGAAATAAGGCAGGTACAGAAAGACAAATATCACATATTCTCGCGAGTAGGAACTAAAAATGATGATCCCATGGAGGAAGAGAGTATAAAGAAAGGCTGGAAAGAGCGTGAGAGGGAGATGAAGATGGTTGGTTAAGGGGTACAGTTGGATAGAAGGAATAAATTCTAACATTTGATAGCATAGTAGGTGACTACAGTTGACATTATATTGCATATTTTAAAAGAGCCAGAAGTTAGGACTTGAAATGATAAATGTTCATGGTAACAGAAATATCCTATTAAAAAAAAAAAAAAAAAAAGAAATATCCTATAAATAAATACCCTGATTTAATCATTACACATTCTATGCAGGTAACAAAATATCACATGTACCCAATAAATACACATGTACATATATTCAAATATTACATATCAGCACAATAAATCAAAAACATTAAAAATAAAAATTATGTTGAGTCAAAGAGGCCAGGCCAGCATATAAACAAATTACAAGCTATATGACCACATTCACATGAAATACGAGGCAAAACTAATCAATGGCATCAAAAAATCAGAAAAGAGCATCTTTGAAGAGTACTAAGGGTGTTTACTAGGAAAGGGTAGGAGAGAATTTTCTGCATCATAGATTACCTTGTTTTGGGTGATACATGGATGCATAAAATGATCAAACTTAAGATCTGTGCATTTTATTTTATGTAAATTATACCTCAAAAAAAAAAAAAAAGTCAGATATCACAGAAGTGGTATGTAGGCTATATTAAGTCTTGGAGACTACTGAAAGTCCTTTTTAGACTTAATGCAAAAAAGTTAAAACGTGGTCCCAAAATGAATTTCTGATTATTTTCTTTTTACTTACCCCAAGAATATACTGACAGGAGTGAGGCTCTAGCATATATACAGTAACAGCATGAGGAGATTCTGATTCTTTACACCTAAAACAGAGAGTATTTTAAGGTACTGCCTAAATCATACAAAATAAAATTATTTTTAATGATTTTCTTAAGCTATAAAAAATCCTATTCAATTGAACTCTGTATAATTTAGTATTTAATAAATAACTTAATAATTATGCATAATTATACTTTATATATAAAACATTTATTCAGGAAGCAGATAAAAGAGAAGGGTATAAAGCATGATTTTATGGTCTAACTTACTTTAGTTTCACAGTCACCTGTCGTGGTTTGTCAGTTATATCACAAATATCTCCATTTCCATAAAAATGTGACACCATCCTGAATCAGAGAAACACACAAGCTTTATTAAACTAAATCTGACTAATTCAGAATAACTGTAATGGGTAGGGTGAGAAGATGGTTAGAGGTGATCAGTTTTGCATTAGTTAAAAAACAAGACTATAAAATATTTTTTAAAAGTATTTTTAGAGTTATGTCACAGAGACAGTCTTTCAGATTCTATTAAGAGAATATAAATTAGAGATACTCTGTACTAGCTTAACTAATAATAATGATCTTCAATTTGTATATTATTTATTTAAGTATAAATAATTATGGTTAGATTCCTTTTTATTTTGTTTTTTTTAAGATTCCTTTTTAAAAAGTTGTTTTAAAGTTATCCAGCCCAGTACAATGTTTTGTGAATAGTTTCTGTCCTCTATCAAGCTACTCTTATTAAAATACTGCAGCATAGGTACTATAGTACAAAAGGTAGAGCGTACACTAAGCTATAAATCTTAAATGAGCAGGATCCAAAGAAAAGCTTTAATTTTGCTGCCAGTCTAACACTCCCCTACTTCAATATTTATTGCATATAATACCATAAACTATTTTCACATGAAACATATACTTATAAGGATAAGGAATAGTCAAGCTGTTTAATATTTTATTAATACTTAAATTTTTATGTTTTAATTTTGCTAACTTTGATTTTGGTCAACTTAAAGTCAGTATATTCTGGAAACAATCTCTCAGTATTATTGGTTCTAGGAAGGACAAAGTTAACACCTGAGAAGGAACAACAATGTGTACTTTAAAATTTACTGGACAAGAAAGAGACTACAAGAAAGGCCAAAATTTAATTATTCTTAGGAAATGAAATTAACTTCCTTCTGTTATGACAAAATATACCTACATAGCTCAAAAGAGATGTGAGGTAGTTTTTGAAAAAGGTGCTGTTCCACCATTTTTAACCATTACTTTGGAAAGATTAAGTAACAAAAGGTATATTTAAATAGAATCAAATAACTTGTAGAGGCAAAGATTAATGAAAGAAGCAATTATTTTATAACAGCTGCATTTTTAAAACAATTGAGCTGTTATTACAAACACCACTGTCACTCTCATTAATGTACCACTACACTGTTAAAGATGGCAGCCAAAGAGTACTGCATGTTATTGCAAGGCCATGCCCTTTACATGAATTACCTAATTTAAATGTCACAACAATCCTATGAGACAAATGTCATTAGACTCATGCCTGTAATCCTAGCACTCTGGGAAGCTGAGGTGTGTGGACTGCCTGAGCTCATAGGTTCAAGACCAGCACCGATCAAGAGGGAGACCCCTCGCTAAAAATAGCCAGGTGCCTATGGGCCCAGCTACTTGGGAGGCTGAGGCAAGAGAATTGCTTCAGCCCAAAAGTTTGAGGTTGTTGTCAGCTATGAGGCCATGGCACTCTACTGAGGGTGAATAAGACTCTGTCTCCCCTCTCCCCCCAAAAAGTGAGGGCTAAAAGATTATGTAATTCTTTCAAGGTAGTAAGCAAAGAGCCAGCATTTGAACCCAGGGTGTCTAACTTCAGACATTGTGCTCTATTACACAATGTTGTTTCCCTAAGAAAAGAAAACAAAGCTAAAGGATGTCCCCTGAAAAGAAACTAACCAGGGATACTTAAATGTTTAAATTTTTGTGTTTTTCAATATTCTGAGTTTTAGAAATTCTACTAATCAGATCCACAGGCAAATAAAGCGAATCTTTACCTGACTGTCTGGGTACCATCGTCTTGAAGATGATAGGCTCTAGCAGTATTCTTCTTAGCCCATTCAATATGCTCTTCTTGGTTCCATGTCCCCACAACCACAGAAGTTTTCCCACTATCTTTGTCCTAATATATGAAAAAATATTTGTGATAATGCTTGACATCATGTCATTGAGTAGACATTTATGGTGATGACCTGACCTTCCTAGAAGCTATAGTCTTTATCTGCACACAGTATATCTACATTTACATGTATAATGTTAATCAAACTCAAGTAAAAATTTAAGTTCATGGTCTTCTTTATTCCTTGATTCTCTGAATAGCATAACTAATTTCTAGTCAGGCTAGTTCTAGATGTAGTTATTTTTGACTCTTCTATCTCTTTCCTTTCCTACAGATTGGTCCTGTTAATTCTTTCTAAAGAGATTTTTTTCAGCCTGAGACTGTTCCTCTAAATTTTTGCTGTCAACACCTCATTTCCCAACCAAGAGTTTAGTCTTTCATACCTAGATAATACAACCACATACTACTGCAATTCTAATTAAATCTTGGACCTCCATCTCTTGCCCTGCAGCTTATCTTCATCCTACTTCTGGTCCTTCAAATGCAAACCTTCAAGTTATACTGGTCTTCACACTACTTGTCTGATACCACAATTATTTCTGTAGCAAAATTGTCCTAGAAACCCCTTTCCTCATTCTGGTTTTATTATTTTTAAAAACTACATATTGTTCTATATGAGGACTTTTTCCTTTCTCCTTCCTACCTCCTTCCTGTCTTTTCTTTTGTTTTTGAGACAGAGCCTCAAGCTGTCACCCTGGATAGAGCACCGTGGCATCATAGCTTACAGCAACCTCCAACTCCTGGGCTCAAGCAATTCTCCTGCCTCCGCCTCCCAAGTAGCTGGGACCATAGGCACCTGCCACAACACCTAGCTATTTTTTGGTTGCAGCCATTATCATTGTTATTTGGTGGGCCCAGGTTGGATTTGAACCTGCCAGCTCAGGTGTATGTGGCTGGTGCCTTAGCCACTTGAGCCACAGGCACTGAGCCCTTCCTGTCTTTTCTTATCCTCCTTCATATTTTATGTCAGGTAACCAGGCTGAGTACTAATATATATCTGATTAGCAGAATTGAAAACTCCTACAGCAACAAATGAAACAGGTAAGGCCAATGCCCTAGTGGAATGTATTGTCCAATGGAAGGGATAACAATTAACATTTTTTTTTCAGCAGAAAGATAAACAGGGATTAAAGTAGCAAAATGAAGTGTTTAAGAGGTTGGATATGGAACAAGACTGCCTGGGTTTGAATTCTGGATTCACTATTTACTACCTATGTGATTTCATGTAGTTACTGAGATGGAATAACAAAATCCATCTCTTAACGTTATGAGGATCAAGTGAGTTAATGTTTGTAAAGTAGTATCTGGTATGTATATAGTGAACACGATATTTGTTAATTACTCTTATTTTTATCTCTCTCAAGACACCTAGCAGAATCCCTCAGAACATTTTAGGTTATATGACTGGCCAAAATAAGTTTGATAAAATCTAGTGTTGTGAGTACATGGGAAAAAAGTCTTTGTTAATAGGAGTGTAAACTGGTCCAACCCTTTGGAAAGCAACTTTTCAGTATATTTTGAGGGAAATATATCTAGTAGCTTGATATAAGTGTGCCCTATGAATGAATATACTTGTTTAAAAGTATACCAACAGTATTATTTAAAAATGTTCACTAAGGGACAGGTGCAGTGGCTCGTACCTGTAATCCTAGCACTCTGGGAGGATGGCTTGAGCTCAGGAGTTGGAGACCAGCCTGAGCAAAAGCAAGACTCTGTTTCTACTAAAAAATAAAAAAATTTGCTAGGTGTCATAGCAGGTGCCTGTAGTCCCAGCTACTTGAAAGGCTGAGGTAGGAGGATGGCTTGAATCCAGAGGTTTGAGGTTGCTGTGAGCTAGGCTGAGGCTATTACACTTTAGCCTGGGGAACAGAATTGACTTTGTCTCAAAAAAAACAACAAAAAAAAACAAACAAAACAAAAAGCTCACTGGAACACTAGCACAGCAAAAACTGGAAACTTAAAGGTACGTTAATGGAAGTCTTTTTAAATTACTGTAGGTGCAGGTATAATTCTCTATACCTGCTTAGAAGAATGAGAATGGTTGTTGCTGACACAGAATAATTTCCACGATACTAAGTGGAAAGAACAAGTGCAGAGGAGTACATGTTCCTTTTTTATAAATAAAAGGTTATGCCAACATTTATTATATGCATTTTTTTTCCTGTAGAGGGTTAATAATGAAAATGTTAACAGCAGTTACTTTTGAGAAGCAGGATGATGGCAGAGAGAAAATTTACTTTTCATTTTAAATTTCTGGCACATCCCTTTAAAAAAAACTCACTGGACATTATCTGGGTCATACTTAGATGATACTCTATCTTTTTTCTATATTCATAAATGTTATTAAAAATAAAACATCTGCAAGGCAGAGAGAATAAATTCAAAGAATACCTAAATGAAATTCCTCACGTTTAAGTGAAAAAAAATTATCCTAGTTTATAGATGCCTCATATATTTTGGATAGTGTAAATTTGGAAAATAAACTGATGATGTTTCAATATGATCCGTCATGAAATTTAAAAACAGCTCAAAACATCCTCAGTGGGCAAATATAAGATGTTTTAATGACTAATTATCATTTTTTTAGGGACTGAATAGAGCCTTATGCAAGTCAATATTCATTAATTAAAGATGGTCTCCCATGTTTAGCAGCTTATCTTACAAAAGTACAAGTATGACAAAAGTATTAGAACTTAATCTTCAGGATTCAAACAAGTTGACTCAAATATGGAAGAATATGCTGAATTGTAAAATAATAAGAGTAAAATCATATGTATAAACTTAAAACTTACTTTGTATGATATGATACCTTCTTTTAGCTGAGAAACTTGCTATATTTATACAATTTTACTAACTTTAACAATAATGAACTACCTTACCATTTACTATCTTAAAGATGAATCGTTAAGAATGACTAATACCTTGATTGAAGCTAATGAGATACAGCTGCAACAGCTTACTATTCTACTAGGCTAACAATAAGACAAGATTATGAGTAGTTAATACACAATGTCATTTTAAGATGACTGATTTAGTTAACACTAAGTGTTCTATTTTTCAAAATTTGGAAATAATTTTGATTAGTATTCCGTATTAAAATAACTTAATAACTAGAAGTAACACAAATTCCCCTTTTTTCCATAAAAGATTTTTAAAACTTTAAACCAGCTAGGGTAGAATTATATGTAAATGCTATTCTATACCTCATGGTATTGATGTACGTGTTTGCCATAGCAGAATTCATATTTCCACCAACCAACACCCTAAAAGAAAGAAAAACATTAGATCAAGTTAGGCACACAGAAAGGGGGATGGGACCTGTCTCAATTCTGGCATATGGTAATGACAGAAATACATGTAACTTAAAAATCCTGTAACAAGTATAGTAGAGTTGAGAATTAGAAGTTACTAAGAGGGCAGCACCTATGGCTCAAAGGAGTAGGGCACTGGCCCCATGTGCTGGAGGGGGCGGGTTCAAATCCAGCCCCGGCCAAAACTGTAAAAAATAAAATAAAAGTTACTGAGAAATTGCTGGACATAGTGGTTCATGCCTACAATTCCAGTAACTTGGAAGGCTGAGGCACCAGGATCTTTTGAGCCTAGGAGTTTGAGCCCAGATAACACAGTGAGATCCTATCTCCGAGGGGAAAAAAAAAAAAAAAAAAAGAAAAAAAAAAAATAGCTGGGCATGGTGGCACATGCCTGTAGTCCCAGCTCCTTGGGAGACTGAGGTAGAAAAATGGCTTGAGCCCAGGAGTTCCTGTCTACAGTGAGGTACGACCGTGCTATTGCACTCCCATGTGGGTAGCAGAGGGAGATTCCATCTTAAAAAAACTTCTCAAATTACTTAAAAATAAAAAAAGACAAAAATAAGAATAACTACTACACTGCTTTGGTAAAATGAAAAAAATAAAAATAAAAAAACTCCAGCTGAAAGTGTATCTCCAATAAGCGCTAATAATCAAGGGCAAAATTTTACCTTTGTAAAGGTAGATGTTAACTCAGGTTTGGCATGGGATTGCTATGTAACCAAAATGTAGAATATATAATTATTAAAGCCCATTCTAGCAACCAAACAAAATCACATGATTGCCAGAGAAAAGGTCAAGTTTTACCTTGTTAGTAAAGACAACATAAAGGCTACAGAGTAGATTATAGAGATGCTGGGGTATAAGATGCAGAGAGAAAATGTCCATTGGGAATGGCTGGGTCCTGCCATTTCTTTATAGACAAAACCTTTTTTCAGTGCTTACCAATTCCTCCTGATAATAACTGATAAGTAAAAGTTGTAAGATAAATATTTAAATTGAAAGTTTACTTCTTACCCCATGAAAGCAGTAAGATCCACTCAGGAACTCTTTTATGAGTTGATCATCTGTCAATTTCGATATGTGCGTTGTTCCAACAGTGAGCACTGGCTGAGAGCCAACGGCAATGGGTTTGTGGATTGCTGGAAATCGCTCTTCTTTAGTTGACTGCAAATCTTCCTAAAATTAAACATACATATGTTTAAGGGCTTTTATGCTACACTTAATTTTTTTCAGCTTATGGCTTATTTTTTAACTATAGAACATGTGGAAAATAAAAGTTGTCCACTTGTTTTAGATGTATTTTAAGAAAATGAACTTTCTTAAAAAAAAAAAAAAAAAAAAGAAAAAAAAGAAAATGAACTTTCCAGACTGGATGTGGTGGCTGATGCCTGTAATCCGAGCACTCTGGGAGGCCAAGGAGGGTAGACTGCCTGAGCCAGAGTTAGACTTCATCTCTAAAAATAGCCGAGTATCCCGTAGTCCCAGCTACTCAGGAGGCTGAGGCAAAGAATTGCATAAGCCCTAGAGTTTGCGGTTGCTATGAGCTGTGATGCCATGATACTCTACTGAGGGTGACAAAGTGAGACAGAAAAAAGAAAAAAAAGAAAATGAATTTTCCAATATTTAACAATATAGAGAAAATTCTAGTATAGGTGAGTATCTTAAACATACAGAGATAACTTCCACTTTGTATATTTTGTTCCATTATTCTTAGTGAGGACTTTGCTACTTTGTTAGGCTTTGTGTCCCTACATTGAGTTGTGCACAATGCGGTCCCCTAAGGAAAAGAAAGGGCAAAAAGCAGGTAAAGAGGAGCAGCATGGGAGTGAATATGAACATAGTTACAATTATTCAAACATAATAGGTTGTTGCCCTAGATGAACCTAAAATTTGATAGGGAATACACAAACTAACAAGGGTGTAGAGAACAGCAGATTCACAGAGGCTGGGGTGATTCAAATAGGTTTTGACAAAAAACTAAAATATGAAAGATTTCACAAAGAAAACCCTTGGTCAATTCTTGAAATATTAATAATAATTTGTGATGTATGTGTATATCTGTGTGTATATGCATATGGACTTGAAGCAGTAAGAACAAAGATACGGAGGTATAATATTTAAAACTAAACAGATAAGCAGGCACTGTATGGTAGAAAATCATATGCTAAGAGGTTTGGATATTATTGCTTTTAGGCAAAGATATGCTGTGATCATATTTCTAAGTAATTACTTTACCAGTGGCAGGGAAGAAGGAATAACAGGGACAAATCTAGAGGTAGAGAGTCAATAACCCAGGTCAGATGAAGAGAATCTAAAGCAGTGGTTCTCAACCTTCCTAATGTTGCAGCCCTTTAATACAGTTCTTGTGGGTTGCGACCCATAGGTTGAGAACTGCTGATCTAAAGTAAAGAAATTGCCAGAAAAGGGAGGGAGGGAAGAAAGAAGGGAAGAAAGAAGTTACAGAGTTGGGGTAGTAAGAAAAAAGTAATTATAAAAGAGGCTAGTAAGATTTAGTGGTTAATGGGTAGTGACAATGAGTAAGTAGGAAATGAATCTAGGTTAGAATCAAAGAAATGGGTTATCTGATGATACTTGAAACGAATAATGTACAAAATTGGATTGTAAATGGGTTCCCAACAAATGTATAGTAGATACTATGTCATTACGTTTCTTTCACTTTCTGTAGTGACTACTAACTAGCTGTGGTTCATCTTCTATTTAAGCTCATAGGAGTCACTGGATGTTTATTGCAGAAACTGATGACCATATCCTCTCTCCCCACTAATCCCGTTAGGAAGAACAAGAATTGCCAAGATGGTTGTCTTATTTATTTATTTATTTTTTTGGGACGGAGTCTCACTATGTTGCCCTTGGTAGAGTGCCGTGGCGTCACACAGCTTACAGCAACTTCCAACTCCTGGGCTTAGGCGATTCTCTTGCCTCAGCTTTTTCTAGTAACTGGGACTACAGGCACCTGCCACAAGGCCTGGCTATTTTTTTGCTGCGGTTTGGCTGGGGCCGGGTTTGAACCTGGCACCCTCGGTATATGGTGCTGGCGCCCTACCCACTGAGCCACAGGCGCTGCCTGGTTGTCTTATTTTTTGAAAAGACCTTGAACTTTATTGTATAATTCTTTTCATGTTCACAGCCTACTATGTTCTGGTATTCTTTTAAGTGCTGAGTATTAAAAATGAAGCAGACACAGCCATTGCTCCTAAAAAGCAAAGATCTAATAGACTACACTAATGATTTGGAATACCTGTATCAAAGGCAATGAAGAAAAACAGTAATACTGCACAATAACAAGAATAGCAACAATTACAGTATGATTCTTTATTATTGCTTATTTTGGATAAGACTTATAATTTCATTTTTAAGGAAAATTATCTGATTAGTAGTTTATGCAGTAGGGTTACAAAATTCACAAATACTCCAGTAATCTCTAAATTAGTGTAAGATAATCACATAGGCAGAACATCAAACCAAAATTCTGACAGCCAGATTTGTAATTTTACTTTAAAAAGAAGGAAAAATTAGTTTCCTCAGTATCTTTCCAACAATGTTATAAAGGATGCACTGCATATAACTTCAGATGGGACCATTCAAAATGTGTTTGAAATAAGGAAGTAAAACCCAGATGAATACAGCTGAAGATGCTTCATAATAATCCCATGAGATTTCCATCTGGCTGAATTTAGGCAACTAAGTAGAGACTAGTGTCTGTAAGAACAATTATAGCTCTTCAAGGCAATCACAGAAAAAGGAAACTGTATAACTTTGTGAACCTTTACATTTGAATTATTTATTTATTTATTGCCCTCAGTAAAGTGCTGTGACATCACAGTTCACAGCAACCTCCAGCTCTTGGGCTTAGGCAATTCTCTTGCCTCAGCCTCCCGAGTAGCTGGGACTATAGGCGCCCGCCACAACGCCCGGCTATTTTTTTGTTGTAATTTGTCTGGGGCTGGGTTTGAACCCGACACCCTTGGTACATGGGGCCGGCGCCCTACTCACTGAGCCACAGGCGCTACTATTTATTTATTTATTTATGTATTTATTTATTTGAGACAGTCTCAAGCTGTTGCCCTGGGTAGAGTGCCATAGCATCACAGCTCACAGCAACTTCAAACTTCTGGGTGTAAGTGATTCTCTCTCCCAAGTAGCTGGGGACTACAGGTACCCGCCACAACTCCCAGCTATTTTTTGTTGTTGTTGTTGCAGTTGTCATTGTTGTTTTAACTGTTTGAACTGGCCAGCTTCAGTGTATGTGGCTGGCACCCTACCCACTGAGCTACAGGCGCCGCCCTACATTTGAATTATTTAAAAGAACCAAAGTAAACTCGGTAGTTGTAAGTGGGGTAGATTTTTTACACATTTTCATACTACTAGACAGAAAAGAAATGCTTATGTATGGAAGCTATTTCTGGTTTCAAATACGGAATTTGAAACACAAATGTACAATTGTGTAAGCAAGTGCCTTAACCCTCAATAAGTCTAACTTTAAATACCATTTGAGGACAGGGTGTGGAGGCTCACTTCCTATAATCTCAGCACTCTGCGCAGGCCAAGGTGGCAGGATTGCTTTAGGTCAGGAGGTCAGGATCAGTCAAACCTAGCTCTACTAAAAATATTAATAGAAAAGATAGGGTGTGGTGGCAGGTGCCTGTATTCCCAGCTACTGCTGAGGCTGAGGCAGGAGAATTGCCTGAGCCTAGGAGTTGAGCTTGCAGTGACCTATGATGATGCCAGTGCACTCTAGCAGACTCTAGAGTGAGACTCTGTCTTGAAAAATGAACAAATACAAAAATAAATATCATTTAAGGCGAGGTGGTTTGATAGAAAACCAATTAAGTGTCAAAATTTAAAAGGATTTTATATATATCCTACACATCTGCTGCAGAGAGTTAGTAAACATAAATAACTTGTGTTATATTTGCATTTGCAGGGAAAATTTTGATGGAATGTATGAACAAATGACCTTTAAAAAATTAAAAAAAATTGTTTACCTATGTGGTGAAGCCTGATACACCCTTAAAAGGCAAAATATACATTTTTAAAAAGTTACGTGTAATAGATTTTTAAAAAAGACTCTCAGGTAAAATTTTTATTTTTATTTTTTTAGAGATAAGGTCTTGCTTCATATAGGCTGGAGTACAGTGCCCCAATCGTAGCTCACTGTAGCTTTGAATTCCTGAGCTCAAGTGATCCTCCTGCTTCAGCATCCTGAGTTAGCTGACTATAAGTGTGCACCACCATGGCTGGCTGTTTTTGAAAATTTTTTGTAGAGACAGAGTCTAGCTACATTACCCACACTAGTCTCCAACTCCTGGCCTCAAGCAATCCTCCTGCCCTGGCCTTCCAAAGTGCTGGGATTACAGATGTGAACCAAAGTGTCCTGCCAAAAGTAAGTTGTAAGTAACTATTAATCCTACAGTATCAGCTAAAATCTTCATATGGTACATATTCCTTAAAGATGCCAATTTGAAGCCATTATCATCTGTAGCTTATTAAAAATATATTTTTCTCAAATTACAAATTAAACACATTATTTAAAGAAAAGTAAACTGTCCAGACCCATGGAACATATTTAACCAAAGAGAACATTCTTTAAAAAACTTTTATTATAAAATTAATATTTTTTTAAAGGACAGATCATAATTGTAAACACAGTATTTATGGTACAATGTGATGTTTTGATATATGTATACAATGTGGAATGATTAAATCAAGCTAATTAAAAAAAAAAAAAAGTAAACTGGCTCGGGGCCCATATGTCAGTGGTTAGGGCACCGGCCACATACAGCGGGGCTTGAAGGTTTGAACCCAGCCTGGGCCTGCTAAACAACAATGACAACTACAATAAAAAAATAGCCAGGTGTTGTGGGGGGCATCTGTAGCCCCAGCTACTTGGGAGGCTAAGACAAGAGAATCGCTTAAGCCCAAGAGTTTGAGGTTGCTGTGATGCCATATCACTTTACTGAGGGTGACATAGTGGGACTCTGTCTAAAAAAAAAAAAAAAAAGTAAACTGGTACTTTCTTTCTTTCTTTCTTTTTTTTTGAGATAGTCTCACTTTGTTGCTCTCAGTAGTGCCCTGGCATCATAGATCACAGCAACCTCCAATTCTTGGGCTCAAGTGATCCCTTTGCCCCAAGCCTCTTAAGTTGCTAGAAATAGGCACCCGCCACAAAGCCTATTTTTAAAGATGGGGTCTTGCTCTTGCTTAGGCTGGTCTCAAACTCCTGAGCCTCCCAGAGTGCTAGGATTATAGGTGTGAGACATTGTGCCTGGCCTTGGTACTTTTTCTTGAAGAATAACCAAAGTTGAGATTTGTGAAGCATTTTGATTGAATGAACTTTTACTTATTTGCTAGTATTTAGCTCACTATCAAAAAGACGACCAGAAGAGAATTCCAGGTCTCAAAACAGCTCTCCAAGCCAAACTGTGCAATTAATGTCAAAATTACTTTTTCCTCCTATCAGAATGAATGTAAGACCATGGGTGGGTGGCGCCTGTGGCTCAGTGAGTAGGGCGCCAGCCCCATATACCAAGGGTGGTGGGTTCAACCCGGCCCCGGCCAAACTGCAACAACAAAAATATAGCAGGGCATTGTGGCAGGTGCCTATAGTCCCAGCTACTCAGGAGGCTGAGCCTATAGAATCACCTAAGCCCAAGACCATGGGTAAATATAAGTGCTGCAATGGAGGACTGAATAAAATATAAGACCCTGTGTTTGGTAACCCTGGAAGTCCTGCCTCATTTCCAAATGAAGAAACATTGGAAGCATATCTTCAAGCATAAGTAGAAGTTAAAGGGGAGAGAGAGCACAAGGCAACAGAAGAAGGAAAACAGTATATTCAAAAGCAAGGAGGCCAGAAAGGACACAGTACTTTTAAAAAACTCTAACTTGTTCGAAATAGCTGGGATAAAGGTAATGATGATAAAAAATGAGGCTGAAATCAGAACACAAAAGGACTTTTATTATAGAAGCCATGGTTTTATCCTGAGGTGTAGTTCATGTTCCACCAAAGGATTAAACACATAATCAAATGTGCCTTTTAGGAAAAGCATTTTATCAGCTGCCTAGGTAGGATTAGAAAGGAGATTTGTGATATCAGTTTCTGGCCCTAGGAAATAACAAGGTCCTGAACTAATTAAAGGATGAATCAGGAAAGCATTTAGAAGATAACACAGATGGCTTAGTGAATGATTACAGTTAAAGATGAATGAAGAGATAGGTAAGAAAAATGACTTAGCAGGTGGCGCCTGTAGCTCAGTGAGTACGGTGCCAGCCCCATAAACCAAGGGTGGCGGGTTTGAACCCGGCCCCGGCCAAACTGCAACAAAAAAGTAGCCGGGCATTGTGGCAGGTGACTGTAGTCCCGGCTACTCGGGAGGCAGAGACAAGAGAATCGCCTAAGCCCAAGAGCTGGAGGTTGCTGTGAGCTGTGATGCTACATCACTCTACTGAGGGCAACAAAGTGAGACTGTCTCTTAAAAAAAAAAAAAAAAGACTTAGGTTTCTTACTTGGTCAGTTGTGTAATACTGCCTTAAAAACATCAGGGAAGACAAGAAAAGGGTCAGTGTGAAAGAAAAACAGAAAAGAAGAAAGTAGCATAGAAAAGTAGCTATAAGTGTAGCAATGAAGTGAAGAATAAAAGTCTTAGAAGGTAGATATGGGGTTATAGCCTTTTTTAAGAGGTTTAGCTGGAACAACTACCTAAAAATTAAACTCTACAATGAGTAAGATGTCAAACTTATGAAATTATGAGTAAAAAAGAATATTAGTTTCTAAGAAGTACTAGAATAAAGAATTAAATCAATGAAAAGTGAAATTTAAAAATCTGTGTAGCAAAATAAATTACTACTAAAGAAATCATTAAAATATTGATATATGCTCCGAAATTTAGAAAATGAAGCACTCAGACACTATCATTAGATAATTCTCATACCTCTTTATTTCTTCTAAAAGGTACCCTGAGTATTTCTTCCTGCTGCTCCAACTGCCTCAGGGTGAGGGGCTTAAATGGTGATCCTGGCAGTGACTGGCAAAATATGTCATTCACAGGCGATGCTCTGAACCTATTCAGTAAGAACACAGCATTAAAGCTAAGCATAGATCACTTTAAAGCATATGTGCATTTTATGTTTAAAATATTAAATGCACATCCTACCTATATTTAGGATGATTGCACAAGAGTGGTGTCAAAATGACAACTTCATATTCACAAGTTGTAACTTCAGCTACTGAAAGAATTTCATGCTTAGATTCAGGATGACATATATACATCACAGTACTTGATCTGGGCCGGTTCTGTTTCAAACTACAAGGTGTACCATTTCCCATTCCCACAGGATAGTATGGTGTCATCTGACCTTCAATATTTTTAGTGGGAATCTTAAAAAAAAAAAGCATAAGACAGACTTTTCATTATAGAAATGAAGGTGGGGGTGAGGATGGGAGAAGTTACTTATTCTGAAAGGAAGAAGTTCTTACTTATTCTCACAGTTTATTTTGTAAACCAAAAGTAACATTTCTGTATTTTCTTTAAGTTCTCCCTCTAATATTGTTAGATTCTTAAGTTCTTATTTGAACAAATATGTGGTTTCAGAGAAGCTTAATATAGCAAAAAAGAAGATTATTCAGTACTAAAATTAAGATGTTAAGTACATGTACATTTATACAAATGGCTCAAGATCATGATTAATGTTAATTATTCTCAACAGTTCTAAATACACTACAATAAAATATAGAACTTACTGGGCTGCTCAGAGCTTTCTTCACTAAACTTTTACAGTGAATGGCTGCACTAGAGTTTAGATTCTATAGATCTGAAAGATGATTTGCCAAAAAATAGGGCCATATAGTAAAAACACTATCTTCTAAAACAGTAATCTATATGTAGCATTGGTTCATCAATCTGCTTACTCTGCAATCTTTTTATTAACAGCACCTACTTTTCAGCATATAACCCCCTTTACACTATTTGATAAATCTATTCAGGCCACCAAAAACAAATTAAGAAACTTTCATGGATTGGAAGAATAAAGAATATCATTTGAGAAGGCAAGGATTACTAAGAAGTTAGCTCTTATACTTTTCTTTATATAGAACATAAGAAAAATCTAATGTAAGGGCTTTGATAAGATAACATCTCCAAGCAAGCTCTTTGGAGGCAGGGATCTCATCTTGTATCACTTTAGAACCTTGTCAGCACCATGTCCAAAATAGGCAATAAATAAATATTTCTAGGAAAAAAATATTTTGATTTTCTTTGTATGCTATTTCCATGCTAGCGTCTAAAATTAGAACATCTTGGGTTCAAAACAAGCTTTGATTTTACTAGCTTTATGACGTTAACAAAATTTCAATTTTTATCATTTATAAAACTAGACAATAATATATAGTCAGTCACACACCGAATAATGATGTTTAGGTCAATGATGGACCACATATACGACAGTGGTTTCGTAAGATTATAATGGAGCACGTATAGAAACCTGATATAAGGCACTTGATATTGGCACTGCAGATCAAGTAGGGGAAGTGAGCTATATTGAGTAATAATGCTGGGACAGTTGGTTTTCTACAGGGGGGAAAAAAAAAAAAAAAAAAAAAAAAAAATATATATATATATATATATATATACCATCTGATGTTTACACAATGATGAAATTGTGTAAAGTCACATTTCTCAGAACATATCCCTCTCATTAAGTGATTCATGATCACTTATATAAAACTATATACTCAAAGGCTGTTGGGAGAATTAAACATTAGCTTTTCTTACATGCCTGGAAGTGTCTGGCTTATAAATTGAGGCTCAATAAATGTTTAGTTTTCTTCCCTTACCCTTTTATTCCTCTTCCTTTATCATTTCACACTTTGAATCCATCTTGCTATCCTCCAGAGTCACAGTAAATAAATATTTTATCTCAAAGGTAGTCTGTAAAATTAAAATCTTTTAAAATAGCAATGCTATGTGTGTCTATGCTTAGCTTATCAATTCCCCCCAAGGCCACCCTTTTTCGTTATAGGCATCCCTTTTAAGTAATTCTCAAAGCCTTTGTCATTTTGCTTTACTTCTAATAAAAGTATCATTATGATACTAAGTCATTTATAGAAATATCTTCTATCAATAAGTTATTTAAATTCTATAAAAATTCTTAGGATTCAAAACGCATTCCCTATACTACATGGGTATTTAAAAATTGTTATTAGGTAACCTGAAGAATTATTCTTTTTAAGCCCTCCTCCTTTTTAGCTATCATTTATCCATTCATTCGGTGAACATTTATGAAGTGCCTACAATATGTCTGGCACTCTGCTTTGCACAGTGGGGTAAAGAGATAAAAGATAGTCCCTGCTTTTGAGATGCTTGTAGTCTGGTAGGTTGTTACTTACAAATATAGTTTATCTGTTTTACCCAGATAAATGGGGCCAAACAATAGGAAAAAAAAGCAAAAGCTCTTACAATAATTGTTTCCAATGTTAAACGGAGGGAACCACTGCTAAGCACAAAAGTGATATAGTATAGAATCTTTCTCAGACATGTCAGTGATAGATTTGTTTATTTCTGTGTAATCTTAAAAGTAAATAGAAGGATCATAGTATATCTTTTCTCAGAAAAACCAAATATATTTTAAATATTCTTTGACCCAACCTTTGAGGTATTTGATAAAGAACACATAGCTATATTCTGTCAATTAGCCTGTACAAATTCATGCGTCACTATGAATGTTAAGAGTACAAAAAAAACAAATCAATGTTTGCCACTTGCCTCATTTGATTTTTCCTGTTCTTCTGCTCCTCGATCTGTTGAATAATATAAGAGTAAGGTAAATGTAAAGACTGAGCAGTGACACATTTAAAATATAATACAAATGACTAAGTTTTCAACCAACTTTCTAACCTTAAACTTTTTTTGTTTTTGAGACAGAGTCTTAAGCTGTCACCCTGGGTAATGTGCTGTGGCATCACAGCTCATAGCAACCTCAAACTCTTGGGTGTAAGTGATTCTCTTGCCTCAGCCTCCCAAGTAGCTGGGACTACAGGCGCCTGCCACAATGCCTGGCTATTTTTTTGGTTGCAGTTGTCATTGTTGTTTTAGTTGGCCCGGGCTGGGTTCTAACGCACCAGCCTCTGACTAGGCTATGGGTGCCACCTTAAACTTCTTTTTAAAGAAGATCCAAAACATTTGATTCTTCTTCTTTTGTTTCTGCTGGCCACTTAAATCTTACTACCTTAAAGCTAGTTTCCTTGAAAGGATTTTGTCTGAAAGGACAGTCATATTAATTTTCAAATCTTGACCTAGGCAATAATCTATTTCAGGCAGAAAATCGACCAGGTCAATTTTCTTTTGAAGTATTTTAATTTCAGGGAAAAGTTTGATCTCATAATAACTGACCAACTTTAATATGGATTAATTAAAATATTTCCCAATTTGAAGGATATAACTGCTTCCATTTAAAAAACCTTTGCTTAAACCATGCAGAAGACTAACAATATAAACACTAACATGCATCTTACCAGATTTTAAAAACTTTCTTAATAAGTAGGGAAAAAGCGTAATGATTATCAAAGCAAAAAACAATGGAAACCAAGAACTCTTTAAAAAAGTTTTCCAATGGATAGTTCAGAAACTTATTTCAGTGTTTTAAAACTTATAAGGTCTCTAAAAAAAATCTCTTAAACTCCAATATGAACATATATTTAAAATGAAATTGCAGCATTACTGTAACATCACTATGTAGAAACCAACCTTTTTCAAATAGAAGGTTCTTAGCCAACATATTCCCAAGGTAGTACTCGTGAATATTTATTTTCTATATTTAAAAATAAAATAAAAATATAGTAAGTACTTTGCAAATACATTTTAAAGGGTATAACTTTCAAACTGTTAATGTCATTATTAAACTTTTTTTTTTTAATTATTAAATCATAGCTGTGCACGTTAATGTGATCACGGGACACCATACACTGGTTTTATAGACCGTTTGACCCATTTTCATCACACTGGTTAGCATAGCCTTCCTGGCATTTTTTTAGTTATTGTGTTAAGACAGTTATATTCTACATTTACTAAGTTTCACATGTACCCGTGTAAGATGCACCGCAGGTGTAATCCTACTAATCATTATTAAACTTTTAATTTTATACTTTATATTTTGAAGAAAAACACATACTTGACCAGTTTCTTTCTCTTCGTGGTACTGCCGAATGTGTTTTCCATGACACACTTCATAAGTCCAATAAGATTCAATCTGAGAAAGATGGGTATATTCAAATATACAAAAGTGACATCAACTGAATTACTTTAAAAAAATTTTTATTTACTTATTTATTTTTTAAGAGACAAGGTCTTGCTTTGTCTTTCAGTCTGGTGTTTAGTGGCGTAATCATAGCTAACTGTAGCCTCCAACACATGGGTTCAAGCTATACTCCTGCCTCAGCTTCCTGAGAAGCTGGGATTATAGGTACTGTATCACCAGGCCCAGCTAATTTTTAAATTTTTTGTACAGATGATGTCTTGCTATGTAGCAGGCTGATCTCAAACTCCTGGCCTCAAGCAATTCTCTCCCTTTAGCCTCTCAAAAGGCTGGGATTATAGGTGTAAGTCACTGCGCTATGCACTGAATTACTTTTTGATATCTGAATAGTAAAGCAGATTTCCCTCAAGATTTAGAGTAAGCTTTCATTAAATGACACTTTACAATTATGCCTCAGAAAACTATCAAATTTCTGAAGCCTAAACATTATTTTTTAGTTAGATGTAAAAATTCTTTGAAGGACATAGTTCTGGAATATGCCTGGTGTCTATAACAACTACCTGGCTTAGGGATAATTTTCTAGGTAGCTCAAAAAACAACAATAAGCATTTTAAATTAAAATTCTGTTATATAAGGAGGCTTTCTTTTGAATTGAAAAACATTCAAAACAATTTGGTAAGTTACATGATTTGATATTGATGTTATTGTGCCTGCTGCATATAGTACACAAGAATTTGAATGAACAAAATACCATTAAGAAATAACTTAGGTTTATACCTAACTTAAAATGAGATATGACATAATAAGAAATATAGAAATATTTTCAAAGGTTTATTGTGGCTGCTGAAAATTTATTTTCTAGTTATCAAGTGAACATAAAATACATACTCTGTATGAACAACTGCTTTGTTTAAATAGTGGTTCCAAAAGTTCTCTTGGATTAGGGCCTTTATAATCCTTTTCTTCTTCCTACAAAAGAATTGGGAGTTTAATACTTACAGTTTTTCTAGAACTTCACCCAACTCTGTTGGGTCAAATCACAAATGCTTGGAAACAAAAGAGGAAAAATGTTAGAACCCTTAATAAGCTCCTGTGGTATGCTACTCTTTCAAATGAATTCAAGTATAAAACACAGAGACAGAAAATAATCTTCCATAGTATTGACTCTTTCTTCTCTTAAAAAAGGGTTTTTAAGTATGAGTTTCTTGAACACTTCTTATAAACCTATTTCAGAATTTTTAAAAGGTTTCTAGCTATAAAAGTATTAGTATAGTTGAGTCTTATAGGATATATTGGAAAATTTTAAGGTGCTTTTCAGTTTTCTATATATTTTTACATTTCAGATTTGAATGCCATACATACGTGTGGTTGTGTGTGAATGTTTATTTTTGTTGTAAGGAGATTAATAATAAAACCACTATCTTTAGGTAGATTTTAAAATCTGAAGAAAAACTAAGAAAGCAGTGAGTTTAACAGTTCTACTTTATAGGTCATGAAAATATTATGTAATTGGCTTAACAAATTTACTGAGTGGAGGAAGTGAGTCTCAAATTTGTTTAAGGTTCCACAGCTAACTATAGCCTATATACCTCAGCCTCCTGGCTCCTAGGCTGGTATCCTTGCCATTTTACCATTCTGTTTCATCGTAGAAGTAGTCATTGCCTTGAAGGATGAATAAGAGGCAGTCAGAGAACTTTTGGAGGAAGAAAAGGGCATGAGCTAAGGTAATAAGAAAACATAAGGTACCTATACTATAGATTTATTTATAAGAAATTCTTTATGAAAAACATTATATATACATTTAAAAATTATATCTTCTTTTAAAACTCTCATTTGTACCAAAGAAAGCAAGCGTAAAGTTAGATTTTCATTTAAAATATAACAGTAATAATTAGTTGCTAATTTTTCCAAGATGAGCTGCAAAATCAAAAAATTCAGAAATATAAAATATTCTTATGCTAAAACAGGGTTACTAAGAAACCTGTTATTCAACTTTATTTCAAAGTATGTGGTTGCAATATTTTCTATGAATGCCTTTATAAAAACTTACGTCATCTCCACTTGTCACAAGGGGAAGTATGCACTTATATTTTTCTTTATCTGCAGTTGTCATGATGACATAATTATCTTCTTTATACAAAACTCCAGTTGTGGGCTAGAACAAAAGATATACATTAATTTCTCTGGTTAAACTGTATCACAGTAATTTTAGTCCTAGGTAGAACAAAGGTTCCTCAAACTGATTTAACTGTTCAACAGAAGATTTTTAAAGCATGTTTTCTAAGGCAGCAAAATATCCTATATATTATTGAATGAGACAATGAATACAACAAATTTTATCCTGGTATTACAAAATAACAGGAAAAAATTGAACAAAATAAAGTTTAATGTATGAAGAAAGAAGTAGTAATGCAAATAGGTTGATATTAAAATGCTGATTAAAAAGCATTAAGAGGCAATGAATGTTCATGATATACCATCACTAAATACTTAGTACTACAGTAATTACTATCCATCCATAACAATTCATTGTACTTTACAGTACAGTCAATTCTGTTGGATGGGACATTTGAGTATAATGTAATGTAGTATTTTTCATATTTTGGAGAATATATGTATTTATCAATAAATAGAATCCTTTTAAAAGCAACATTACTATGGTTCCTCAGTGCTGACTTAACTTTTTATTTTTGGAGACAAAGTTTCACTTTGTTGCCCTCAGTAGAGTGCTGTAGCATCATAGCTCATAGCAACCTCCAGCAAACTTTTGGACTCAAATGATGGAGCCTACCACAACAACTGGCTATTTTTATAGACAAGGTCTTGCTGTGGCTCAGACTGGTCTTGAACCTCTAAGCTTAGGGAATCCACCCGCCTTGACCTCCCAGAGTACTGGGATTACAGGCATGAGCCACAGCGCCTGGCTGACTTAACTTTTTAAGTTATTATCTCAGAGGTGAACAAACTTTTTCCTTAAAGGGTCAGAGAATAAATATTTTAGGCTTTGTGGGCCATATGGTTCTTGTTGCAACTCTGCCACTCTAGCAACAAAGTACACAGATAATGTATAAACAAACAGACATGGCTGTGTTCTAAAAAAACTTTATTTAAAAATAGGTTGTTGGCCAGCATGGATTCCTGGCATATATCAACAAAACTTTCCTTAAAGATCTTTGCACTATGATTCTAAGCAAAGCCATATTGGTTCATATTATCTGATACAAATCAAATAAATAGTTAATATTAACTGACAATATTTTAGTAAAAAAAAATCTCTGCTTTCTGGTAACAAATGTGGTATTAATTATGAACACGAGACCTTCATGTTTTATGATACATATTCTATAATAATTCAATTCTCTCTTTATTTTTCTCTTCTTACGGTACTGTGAAATCAATGTACTATTTGGCCATTCCTGGCAAGAAAATAACTACTTTTTTTATTAAGCACTTTGTTTTTTTCCCCCCAATTTAACAATTCTTAACTATAATAAAACTATTATTACTTGGCACCAATGCAATCTTGAACACAAATGTAAATTACAGCAATACTTTTACAAGATAATAAAATAAAACGAAACATTTAGGTACTAACTGTATTAATTCTATGATAGTACCAGTTTCAGTGCTTCATATTTATTAACTCATTAATCTTCTAAACAAGCATTATACTCATTTTTTACGGAAAAGAACACTGAGGAAGAGAGCTTAATAATTTGTCCAAGGTAACAGCTTGAAGCAGCAGAGCTCAAAGAACCCAAGAAGACTAGCTCTATATTCTGTATGGTCTTAACTGTCTTGATATACTTGAATTAGCTTTTATCGACTTTTAAAATACTCATTAATATTATTTTGTAGACTTTTGAAGTTTTTTTTTTTTTTAAGCAGTTTTTGGCTAGGGCTAAGGTTTGAACCCACCACCTCTCGTATATGGGGCTGGCACCCTACTCCTTTGAGCCACAGGTGCCACTCTACTTTGTAGACTTTTAATATTACTATATAGACTTTTAGATTATGGCCAAGAATTTTTGTTTAAAATAAGGCCATTATAAGTAATGAGAAAATCAAAGAGACGTGATAGTTTACAGTTGTAAAGCCAAATTTATAATAAAGGGAGCCTTAGAAACATTTATTCAGTTGTAGCAATAATTTGTTATAAAACATAACATTTATAACGCTTTTTTTTAAGAGACAGAGTCTCATTTTGTCGCCCTCGGTAGAGTGCCGTTAAGTCATAGCTCACAGCAACCTCAGCTCTTAGGCTTAGGTGATTCTCTTGCCTCAGCCTGCTGAGTAGCTGGGACTACAAGTACCCGCCCTAACGCCTGGCTCTTTTCTGTTGCAGGTGGGCCATGGCCGGATTTGAACCCACCACCCTCGGTATATGGGGCTGGCACCCTAGTCACTGAGCCACAGGCACCGCCCTATAATGCTTTATGATGTTTTTCAGATATATTCTGAATATATGACGGTGAGTTATGAAAAGCCGACTCACATTCACTTAGCAATGAATGGCCTAAAGTCTTGTCAAATCATTCATATACCGATGAAGGCAGACTCTAGCAAATGACTAAAAAGTATTCATACCTACGTGTGAACTACCCGAAATTCTGATATTCAGAGTTGGATCTTACAGAATTACTGACTTATTTATAAGAATGTTCACCAACATGCTAATGTTAATAGGAACTATTCATTTAGAACCTTAGTAAAGAAAAAAGACAATTCTTGGCTTGGCCCTGTATTTCAGAGGCTAGTGCCAGCTTCATACACTGGAGCTGATGGGTTCGAACCCAGCCCAGGCCTGCCAAACAACAATGACAACTACAACCAAAAAATAGCCGGGCATTGTGGTGGGCACCTGTAGTCCCAGTTACTTGGGAGGCTAAGGCAAGAGAATTGCTTAAGCCCAAGAGTTTAAGGTTGCTGTGAGCTGTGATATCACAGTACTCCACCAGGGTGACATAGTGAGACTGTCTCAAAAAAAAAAAAAAAAAAAAAAAAGACAATTCTTGGTGCAAAGACATTTAGGAAGGGTTGGTTTCTTCTTCAATAAAATAGACAAAATATCAATTCTATCTGAAAATTCTTTGCTGAAATAGTGAGTGAAGCATTTATTGAGATCACAGGTATAATTTTAACAAATTTTACCCTACTTTTTGGTAACAGAAATTCCTGGGGAAAATGTAACTTTTTATAATGTTCTAGATCTACTACTAAAATCCTTTCTACTGATTTTATAAACAGGTCCTTTAAGAAAATAAATATAGGCGGCGCTTATAGCTCAGTGGGTAGGGCACTGGCCACATACACTGAGGCTGGCGGGTTCGAAAGTGGCCTAGGTCAGCTAAAACAATTGACAACTGCAGCAACAACAACAACAACATAAACAGCCCTGCGTTGTGGCGGGAGCCTGTAGCTCCAGCTGCTTGGGAGGCTGAAGCAAGAGAATCACTTAAGCCCAAGAGTCTGAGGTTGCTGTGAGCTGTGAGGCACTCTACCAAGGTGACAGCTTGAGACTCTGTGTCAAAAAAAAAAAAAAAAAAAAAAAAAAAAATTGATTATAATAATTTCTGAATATACAGGATTAGTGAATGTATTTTTTTTTTGTTTTTTTAGAACAGAGTCCCAATGTTTCACCAACATTATAGTAAT